>PVIR01004390.1:67269-79568 GCA_004026965.1 Petromus typicus | reverse complement strand
TTTATGGCAGACTAATATTCAATTTTATTTTTTAAAAAAAGGAGAAATAAAGCTTATTCATATAGGGGTCAGGGGAATGTAGGGTTGGCAGGGGAATGGGGAAAATGAGAATTAAGTCATGTTGCATACCGGTACAAATTCTCAAAGTTGAGTATGATCATGATGTGTATATTAAATGTTCCATTAAAAGCAATTTTAAAAAAAATTCAGTTAGAGAACAGCTTAAAAAATAATAAGAAGAAGATGAAGAAGAAGAAGATGCCTGTGTACTGTGTGGGCAGAAAGTGTAAAGGTCTTTGAATCACATGTGAATGGCCAGCAGAGAGCAATTGACAACGCTACTCAATGTCTGAGTAGACAATATTTTCCAACCAGGTCATATTATCCAGCTTTTATCATTGGCAGCATTAGTTCTGGGAGAACAAACATGAGTAAAGTGGCCACGGTAACTCACCTAGGTGTCACGCATGGGCTTACAGTGTGAACTTCTACTTATCCAGTCTAACCTAGCTCTATTGCTGCCACATGTCTAACCTGCCAGCAAGAGACATTGACAATGAGTTCTCAGTGTGGCTCCATTCCTCCAAGTGATCATTGAGTCACTTAGTGGTCTATTTCATGCTTGGAAAAGCTGGTAGTTCATTCTCATAGGAGGAAAACACTCCTATTTCAGATGTGGGTTTATCTTTTTTACCCTGTGAGTCATCATGCCACAGTCTTGAAATGTATAGGATGTTTAATCCAATGGTCTGCTATAAAATAACATTTCGTCAGACCCAAGGAATCACTTCACAGCAAGGAGGTATAAATCTGAGCCCACAATCTTAGGATTCACTGTTTGTATCACACACTCCACCACCCACAAAGTGAGAGTCTTAATTGGAAACTCTTGTCAAGGCATAGATACTGCAGCTCCATTTTTAAGACAATATTTTTTGCAAGGATGAGTCTTTCCCACATGAACTAAATGCATTGAGTGAAAGATCTTTGTATCATTCCATGTTTTCAACAGGAAAAAATGTATGGATATGACAGCTAGAAGTAGAGTTCATACTCACTTCCTGTTATTACCACTGGGCAAGTTGAGGTTTTAAGGCCAAAAAATTCAGTGGCCAAATTACAGAGTCAAACTGAAAGAAATGAGTTGTCAAGGAGACAAATGTAATCTGATTCATAAATAGTATGACATTTTTGCTGACTTTTATTTATTTTTGCTGAGTTTCTGTTTCACTGAAGCTTTCTTAGTTTTGATTAAAGGAATTATTTTTTATTTTATTTTCAATTGAGAGACCAGCTGATTTATACTTTTTAGATTTGTTAGTGATTTTTTCAAAGACAAAGACATGGACATAAATAATTTCTGTGCCAAAAATCTCTGGAACTTCTATCTCAAGCAAGTTGCTTATGAGACCTTTCCAGGGTGCTAATTTTAGTCATTCATGTGGGACTCTGTACACATGAGTTTAGTATATTTATTTTAATCTTTTTTTCACTTTGCTTTAATAACATATAAGAATAACATCCTGTTTAAGCTAATCAGGGCCAAATTACAGAAACAAATGGTTGGTGTGTGTATCTGTGTGGGCAGAAACATATGCTTATATTTCTACGTCTCTGCCCCTCTTTAGCTAACCACTGCTCCACTGATATTTTCAGAACTCTCCCCCAATCTCTGTTGTGTTGATTTTGGTCACTCTTTTGAATTTTTATTTTGCTGTAGTAACACACACACTGAAATAATCTGATTGTCCTAACATGTTTTGTGGTGACCAGTTCCCGTTTCTAGTATGTATGATCATGTAATAGAGAGAATCCAACACACCTGAATTACTTAGCTCTGCCATTTTATCTTGTCTAGATTGGTTATTTGCTTTTCTTTAAATTAAGCTTAATAGTACCTATCTCTTGGAGTGTGCAGAGGTTTTGACTAGTTTTGACTTTGGTACTGTGGAGATAACTTACTTGTAGGGCCTCTTCATACAGTGCTTGGTATGCTGTAAGTATAACTATGCAGAACCTAATAGTATTGGTTTATCTCCTGGTGGAAGATTAAATCTCCTACTAACAGAAGTTTAAAAGTTTCAGAAATCTTGTAATGTTTCAAGATTATTTTGTGTACTTCCACACAAACTCTCTCACTTCAATTAAATACTCCTAAAAAGAGTTTAATATAACAATCATTTCAAATTTGAAGGAACAGTACAATAAGTCCCTGTATATTTACAAACTATAGTTAAGAATTATATTTGACACACTAACTTCATCTTTTTCTCTTTCTATGCATTGCCTTTTTGTTTGGGCAACATTTATAAGTATGAAATGCATGACCTTTATAATTATAGCTGCACTATGGCAGCCTTTCCAAGTGAGTATTTGAATATTACTCACCGGGGGAAACAAAACTAGATTCTACCCTCTCCCATTCAGAACACATCCCTTCCTGAACCTCATGCAAATGGCTCAGACTTTGCATCTCCTCAGGGAATAAATGGCTCCCTAGGAAAATTTTATAAGCTTTACTCCAATAGTGTCATTAACACTTAATTTCAGGTTAGTCTAAATGGGAAATTGGCTGCCCGAGCAAAAGTCATTTGTGATTATTTAGTACAAACTGCAAAACAAAAGGATGAGATGTTCTTCAGAGTATGGTTGTTTTTGACCCTCAAACCAGCACATTATTGATTGGAAGTGCTTAGTGAGAGCTAGTGGCTGCATGAGATTCTTGAGCTCTGTTGAGACTTCTCTCCCTAGCAACACCAACCTGCAACTTTTAGCTTTACTTTTGCTGCTCATCTGAGAACATGTGTTTCTCTATTTTAATTAGATGTAGGTAAAGTAAAAATAGTGCTACTCACAGATCACCCATATTTTATCCTATATTCGATACATTTTTATGTGTGATTTGTTCTGTTATCACATATGTAACAAGAATCAATTTCAGGACACACACTCAGGTACAAATAAGTCTTTATTTTTCTTATAAAATTCCAATTAATATTTGTATGGGGTACTCATTTTCTGGAAGTGGAAAAAATATACAAGTGGTTTCAGGTTTTCTTGTATTTCCTTCTTTTTCCTACTCTGGGGAAATAATTTTTCTGTTCAGTAACCTAAAAGAGAAGATAAGCTGAATTCTTGTGATATCTCTTAGAATTTGTCTGATAGAATCTTGTCGTTGCTTTCTCAAAGGTTACTAGTGTTTGTTCTTTTATTGTTTCCTTTGCTTTGATCCTATCATATTCTACCTGAGAAGACAGGCAGATAGCCATGCTTGAATAGTGAACAGAAAAAATGGGAGAAAATGCTGCATATTTCAAAAAATGATATTCTTTCACTCAAATACCAGTCATGATTGGGTCCATACAGCTTGTTTGTTTTCTGATACTGGGGTCAAACTCAGGTCTTTCCTGTCACTAGGCAGGTGTGGAACTGCTGAGCTACATCCCCAGCCCATCTACTACTCTTACATGTAAGAACCTAGGCTAATTTAGACATAAATCAAAAAATATATTAGAAGACAAAAGTATCTCACAAGTTCTCTTGGAAGGCTAAAAGAACCAGAGCCAGAAGGTGGGAATAAGTTAAAGTGTAAAACAGTGAAGATAGGCCACCCCTGTGCTTAGGAATGTCCTTGTGTCAACACTGCTGGTACGCATAGCCCTGGCATTCCAGCCTCTGGACGCAGATAACACACTCCTGATGCCTCCTCCTCCTCACCAGATTGCTTTTAAACAGCCCCTGCTTCTTGCTTTTACCAGCTGTATGAAACAAAATCTCACAGAGAAGGCATTTGATAAATGCAGCATAGTTTAGGGTAGAGCCTTTATTGTGCCCTAGCAATAGTGAAAAGGTTTTCTTCTTCAGTGGTAGAAATAAGTTCCATTTCCACTACAGTTCCTACAATGGATAATTCTTGAAATATGGAGCATTTTGCCCAGTTTGCCTCATATACCTTCTGTTGTCTGAGCCCAGCCATGCCCTCCACTTTCCTAGCAGCCCAGTGCTCCCTGGGACTGTAAGCTCAGCGCCAGCGCTGTGGGCTGTGCCTTAGGGTGTCCAGTAAGAGCATGAACTTGGAATTTCCAATATGCAGATCTTTTCTCGGCTCCTCCAGCAGTCCAGAGCACATCCCAGCAGCACGGAGAAGTCTCGTGGGGAAGACTGTGGTCAGTTAGTGACAGGAGTGGAGAGACGTCAAGGGGAGAACTGCTTGCCCTTCTTCTCCTGGAAGACTCCTCTGGACCCAGAGATTCCTTATGGTCACCAAATCATCAGAGCTAAGAGCCAGTAGCATCCCCTGACCCCACCATATTTGCTTGCACTGGCTTCCTGTCACTCCCACCACTCTCACTTTTGCATCCTTGAGATGACAGTGATGTTGGCAAATGTCTAGAGGCTGTTGTAAAAGGACTGTGCACTTGATGGCTTCTAACCAACAATCATTTATATTTCCTATTTCTGGATTCTGCAAAGTACAAGATTAATAACTAGTAGGTTCAGTGTGGTGAGGGACACTTTTTGGCCCATAGATTCTGTTGACATGGTGAAGGAGGTGAACGAGCCCCCATGGGTCCATTTCACAAGAGCTCTCATCCCACCAGATCCCCCAGGGCCGGCCATCCCGACGCCTTCACCATGGGAGTCGGCATTTCAACCTAAGAATTCTGGGAGACACGAATGTCAACTATGCGGACCATAACAGCACAGCTTTGCTTTATATTGCATTGTAGGGAATAAGCTGAAATTCACAGGGAGTTTAAGGGGTCAAAATACTGTAATACATGTCATACTAACTAGAACTCTACAAATTAGGTGCCTTTTCCACATGAGAAAAACTGAAGCTCAGAGGAGTAAATAGTTCAGGCTGACACTACTGGTTAGGGCGGGAGCCACGACCAGAAATCAGGCCGGGGAAAATTGCTGCTCACGTTCTTTTCCCAGCACTGCATTCATTGCCTGGCTCAGATGCCACACAGCTCTATGATAAAAGGGGAAACATAAAGTGGTTGTTTACATTCTTCTGTGCTAAAGCATCTCAAATTTACCCTCCTGCCATCAAAGTGGTTTTCTTCACATCCACTTTTAATAGTGCCCCAGATAAGATTCTGTTTTCATCTGGCTCCTGTTCCCTGAGCCCACCTACTTCTGTCTCTTCTCCAGAGCAGGAGAGCTGGCCAAGCAGCTGGGGGGCTTAGTTCTGCATAAACAGCCCCAGAGGAGAGTTATTGGGCTCAACACTTGGTGGCTATTTAAGAAAATGAAAGAGGATTGAAGTACTATGGAAGAGCTTGAATTTATGAGATGCCATATCATAGGGATTTCCAACACAGAGTTAGGAGTCAGATACGAAAGGATCCAAGCCTTGGTTTTACCCTGTTACCAAGCAAAGGAAAACTAATTATCTCTACTTTTGCAGATGAACAAATTGTTTCACCTAGCCCATTGTGAAGTACAATCTCAGTACACAGAGATAAAAGAAAAAATGACATTACTTTGTTAAACCTAGGTAGTATAAAAGGATGTGGTATCTTTTTAATACACTTCCTACAGTTTGGTGATTGCCACTCAGAAAGTCTCATCTTCTTAAAATAGACCCCAAATACTTCCTTCCTCAAGGCCATTGCAAGATGAAGATGGGTGGTTGGTTTAGCTTCAGGGTGTCATAAATATCCATGCAAGACCTCAAACTGAAAATGAGTCATCTAAAGAAAGAGATCCTGAATGGAACATCTTTTGGTTGACACAGGTAGCAGCCTGGGAACACCTTTGGGAAATGGTAAAGCTCATCTGCTTGCAGTCGTAACAGAAAGAGGTTGCTAGCATCCAGCAGGTGGGTGCTAGTAACAATTCTAGAAAAGTTCTAGCATGGTATCTGTTTGAGAATGGTAGTGAGAGTTCAAAGTTCAGCTTAGCTTCAGCTTGTTGCTCTACTCTTCAATTTATTCCCTAACTACCTAATCTCTTTCAAATTCCCCCTTTCCTGCAAAATGTATTCCTTACTTGCAATTAAAAATCCTGATATAAACAAGAGAACTAACATATGTCATGCTGTGCTCCGGATACTCATATGCTTAGTGCTTTAGTTTTACAGAGAAGATCTCAAGGGTTAGAAAGATAAATGAGAGTCTTAAATCTTGTCCCATTTGTATACACAGCTGATATCTCCACTTTGCAGAGAACACTCATCAGGTATGCTCTGGTGCTCAGGGCCACATATCCTTCCAGAGAACATACTCAGTCCAACGCTTTATTAGAAATCTGTTCTTCTCCAAGGTGACTACTCAACACATCAATCTCAAAAATACATAAACTCTAGTTTTCAGGAAATTGGAAATGTGAGCAAGATCTATTTGTACACATTAAAATGAGTCATCAAAAGAAGATTATAGTAATTGCCTAGGAGACAAGAATCATTTCTGTGTTAGGAGCTGTCCTGGCTGCAGCACCTCACTATTAACTCGTGAAAGCTTACAGAGGTCCAGTAACCAACTCATAAATGTGGGAAATTCACACTATTAGAAATAGCTTCCTTTAATTCTCACAAATCTCCTTACAAAGGTATGCTCTAAAACTCCAGAAAGCAAATTTATGTCACAAAAAGATGATGTCAATACTTAGGATTTATTTCTTGACTTGCCATGAGATTTTATGTCTTTTGTTGTAAACCTAAAGAATACAATGAATTCTGGTTGATTCTCAGTTTGGTACCAAACATTATGCTAAACTGACTTCTTCATGGTAAAGCCACCCAAACAGGACAGTATATCCTTTTATGAAAATCTTTTCCTAAAAATATTTGAAAAGAAATGAGCAGAAAACCATCTTTCAGCAAGTGTGAAATCCATAGGAAACACTAAAGCTATCTATAGATTTACATTCAGGTGGCAACTATTTTAAATCTATATTCAGAAACACGCTGTCTCTGGGCAGAGAAAACTTGAAATCCTAACAATGGACCACATGCTTTTTTATGTCTCTCTTAGTTGTTTTTCGGAGATTACTTAGAACTACTCACTATTTTTATCTAGTTTTAGTGTGTACTTGCTTCTTACTTCTCTCTCATAGATAGGTTCCTTATGGACAAAGATTGTATCAAAGAATTATTTTGTTGAATCCTTATTAAGCATCATTCACTGTGTTAAGCACTTCACATGTATTCATATTTGATCTCCCACGAACATCCTAGAAAGTCGATCTTGTTATATAAATGAGTCAAAGATGAGCTCTGCGCATTGGCTCCTAAGCTGCTTATTTATTTTTTATTTCAAGATAAGACCCACTGGCACCGAACTAAAACTCTGGCACACTGAATTGTTTTTAAAACTATTGCTCAAAATACACGTTAACCATCTAAAAACTGCCAACTTTGTTACCCCATTGAACTTGACCTCGCATCTAACTTGGTGCTGCAACAGTCGGTGACTCCGTATCGAGGGCCTCCCAGTAACATCACCGAAAATAAGCTCCCTCTCCGATTTCTTCTCTCACAGGAATTTGGCGAACCCGCGTTCTCTTCTCAGGGAGAGGCCACACAGCAGCGCCCCATAGACTCCCGCTGAGAGCCTCGCTCCTTTGTGAGCTTGGCAGTATCACCACTAAATTTGTGTGCTCTACTGCCACCTTCTGGGCATCCTGCTCATCTCTATTATCCCCGGGATCTCTCAATCTATATTTCTATAATTGGCAACGGGAGTGAGGCTTTTTAGATCAGGAAATAGACTATAATAGTATAAAATAATACGTTGTGGTGAGATAATAAATTGGCAGTGTGGTCAGTGGATAAATCCGTCCTGAAGAGCCTCAGGTGGTTGGAACCACAGATTGGAACACCTCTGCGTCTGTTTGGCCTGATATTACTCTGTGCTATCTTACACGTTTTTTCCTGGTCTCCCTCTGTAACACCTTGGTCTGGCCAGTCAGGTAGTATTTGAGCACCAGTATCTGAGACATTCATGCTGCTAGAGCTAACTTTCAATGTCACAGGCATTGAGATTCGTAGGAAGGAGGTCAGCCCACTAACCTTGGCCTCTCAGTAGACAGACACTGAATGTGAAGACTTATGAGCCTCACTAAAGGGGAAGAATGTATGTTCTAGGTCATAGACTGCATAGGCTGCGTTGGATGCTATCTGGCTCTTGCGGGAGGAGCTGCCCCTATTGATATAGGGACTTGAGATACTCTAAGAAAAGAAATCTGGGTCTTTGGGGTCCACTGTGCTGGGAAAATGAGCCTGAAATGCCTTAACAGGAGGCCAAGGATCCTCTCCTGAGCACTGTAAAGAGAAGCATCTTCATGAACACTCAGCCTTGTTTCCCCAGAGGATACTGGAATCCCAGCCCTCAAGCCAGTGAGAACGCTACTTAAAGTGATTAGAGCCACTTTAAAGGTTTCCATTCTTTTCCCCCTCTATGTGGGTTATAAGGAAAGGATAGTCACCCCTTGGGAATCCAAACGTGCATGGTCCATTGACCAGAGTGGGAGCTGTGGGTACTGAGAGATTTTTGGTTCCCATCTGTTTAACAGTAGGCAAATCGGCCTCCATGAACATAGTATGTGGAGGTATTGTTCGTTTGAAGAGTGTATATTTGTATTTAAAATATTTGGTGGGTTTCTGAAAAAATTCCCAGAAAGGTTCTCTAACATCGTGGAATAATGCTTTTACCCACATGAGCCCATGGAAGGCCCTGGAGTTCTCCTTTCTTACCACAGTGAGCAGCCAAAGGCAGCACCTCATCCATAGAGCAATTTCAGAGATGGGTGCCCCCCCCCGAAATATACAACGTCCTACCATACCCCCATTTCACTTACCTCTTTGGGTTATGACTAACGAGCTGGTCATTGCAGAATGACAATGAATCATCACATACTATCAATTGTGGCTACTATTCCTGATGTCATTTCTCTTCCAGAACAAATGGAAATATCTCCCACACTTGAAAGGTGCAAGTATTCAATTCATGCTTTTCATTATCCTAATGATGACAACAGAACCAAAAGCTGTTCTTTATCATATATCAGAATCAACTGTGCAACTCCCATCAACACATAAGACGTCATACTAGACTTTCATATTATTGACATTAGGAAGGAAAATCTGGTGATTAGGAAATATCAAGTTACCCTAGGCCCTGAGATGCTTGCATTCCAGAGAACAAAGAGAAGACCCACAAAAGTGCAGAGCGTCTGTGTGCACATATGTCAGGATATCAATTTTAAAGCATTTACTGCCACCAAGAAAGAGATACAACCCTTTTCTGGGTATTGGAGATTTATAATATGATGTGGTTCCTCTAACAAAGCCACTGCCACTAACAGAAGAACATAACGACATTTAAACCTTTCTGTATTTGGAAAGCAACATCTACCAAAGTAGATTTATTGCTCAAAAATTAGAAAAGCAGTCAGGCCAATGGGGGTCCAGGGTAACAGACAGTCCTGTCAATAGTAAGTACGAACAGCTTTGCTTTGCCACTTGGCACTTAGGACCCAGGGGACTTAGCGACACCAGAGTGTCTGCAGTTGATCAGGATGTCATCTGTACATGGCAGCAAACCCCGTGAGAAGTCACAATGGGAACTCCCAGTGTCTTAAGTAAACTAAGCTTTAACTTGGCATTATATTGAAGAAAGAAGAATATGTAGCTCAGGGGAAAATACACTCTAAATTGCTTCATAAAATGGATATTGTCGGATATCCTAACACATAAGACAAACTATTCTGTATTGCTCAAATTTCAATGCAAGTTACAGGAATCCTCCTAGGTATTTATTAGAAATTAGTTCCTTTAAAATCTTAAGAAATATTGGAAGAAACAATTCTAGTTTATGCCTTCAGAATAACTATTCGAGCACTATATAATTGATTACTGAGAGTAATTTCCCCCAGGATTGCCATTCTGAAAATGAAGAATGCTCAGCTGGGAAGAGATTGCATTTATGGAGATAGGAGATGTATGGAAAATCTCTACTTTCCTCTCAATTTTACTGCTAACCAAAAACTGCTCTTAAAAACAGTCTTAAAGAAAAGCACTTAGTAGTAACTGCAATCCAGGAATCAGAAAATCAAAAATCACATAGTCCCCACTGAGCAATCACCACCACAAAAGCCTATTAATACTCAGACACTAACGATTAACCACTGCATTATTCCTGGTAGGAGAATTTATGTTGATTCCTAACAGGAAACAGCAACAGGAGACAGAATATGCCTATGTCTTATTTCTTCTCAAATCTATATGATCACGCCTAAAATCTAGTTGTTCAGGGACCTGGGGTATGTAGATTTTTACCTTTACATTTTTTTGTAGGTCAGAAAGTCACTCTTACAGGCAAGTAGAACACAGTCTGAGCCAGAAAATCAACCTTAGCCACATGCCATTATCAAGGGGGAATTGCTACATTATTGTAAGATAAAATATAAACAGGTCTTAAAGGTAAAAATTAAACTACATGAGCAGGTGCTTTATTCTCTCAGTGACCTACCAGCCCTCTACCACCTCACACCTAGGGCTTCATAAGGAGTTCCCTCAGCAATATAGTCCTTACCTGCAGAACTGCCTAGGCTCTTGAATGGGTGAATATCATAGCCTTTTGTGAATCCATTACATTTCAGGGCAAAGCTGAACTAGACTTGAGATACTTATGTCAGACATGAGAGAAAAATAAGAGTTTTTTACTTCATCAATAATCAGTAGATGATTATTACTTTTGAACTCTTAATGCCTGATTGTACTATGATGAGGAGTTACTGTTTTATATTATATATATTGGTTCAGTTTCCATAGAGAACTATTACCCATACACTTTCATATCCTCCAAGAGTTAATTTCTTATCACTGTAGTGCTATGGTTTTGAGGAATGTCCCCCACAAGCCCCCTTAATACAGCATTACACCCCAGGGTGATGTTAGGAGAGCAGTGAAATCTTTGAGATGAAGCCTTGTGAGTGGTCCTTAAGTCACTGAGGAATGTCCCTACAGGAGACTGTGGGACTCAAACCTCTTCTTCTTCCTCTCTTGTTTGTTTCCTAGCAATGGTGTTAACTGTCTGCTCTGCCACATACTCTCCAATGTTACCTCTTTGCAGGCCCAAACAAGTGGGGACAACCTTGCACTGGAGGAACTTGCAGAACCATGAGCCCAAATAAATCCTTTTCCTTTATAAGACAATTACTACAGGGCCTTTGTTATAGTAACCTGAAGATAACTAACACATGTGCCATGATCTCTTCCCATTCTGTGATCCTCAGTGTTCCAATATAATCCCAATCCCATTATTCCTCAGCAGAGAGGTTGTCCACAGAAATGATAAGTAGGAGGTCCAGGGTTGAGTGGAAAGTAAGGATATCACTCTCTCCAAAACATGAGGATGAGCTAGTAAGACAAACTTTCCTTATCTATTCCAAAAGTTTAAATATAAATATGTATATAAACTAACACAGTGCTAAACTAATACATACATGCACCCATATTAACGCATATAGATGTTGTATATAACAATATATAATAATAAACTTCCTATCTTTGTCATAATTGACACAAATAGAAATCAAAAGCGTAGACTTATCCCAAACCAGAGACAAACTTTAGTGCTACAACTTCCGTTATTTGCTTTTCTTTATCCAAGCTCCATAGGCCTCTTCAAATCTTCCTTAAAATGGATAGGACATTGAAAAAACGCGTATATTTGATCTATTTTCTTATTTAAACTTCTCAGTATCTGTAAATACTGAAATTCCTCCCCTAGAGGGAAGGAATACGTTTAGCCCTTTTAACTAATGGTTATCAATTGTAGGTGTACAATATTTGCTAAGTGAATGAATAAATCAGCATAAGCCAATTGATTGAATAAATAAAAGAACAAAAGAATGTGAAAATAGAAGAATGACTTAGTTAACATACTCCACTTGCTTTCAGAATTACACATATGAGGTGTTTTAAAGCCATTCAATAAATATTTTTGAATATCTAATGAATGAATGACTGTATCACATGGCTAAAAATGAGATTGATATATCATTTGTATATAAGAATATTCAAGTAACTCCTATAAAACAAATTAAACTTAAAAGCTACAAGAAGAGTAGGCATTTAATTTTTTAATTTTTTTTTTTTTTTTTGGTTTTTGGAGACAGGGTCTCGCTTCGTGGTTCAGGCTGGCCCTCAGCTCAGCCTCAAACTCACATCACAATCCTCCTGCCTCTGCCTCCCGAGTGCTGGGATTACAGGCGTGAGCCACCACGCCCGGCACTGTGGTATGTGGAACTGGTTGCTGCTGGGTGTGGGTCTCCACACCCAGTAT
>PVIR01004390.1:0-67169 GCA_004026965.1 Petromus typicus | reverse complement strand
AATTTTTTAATTTTTAAATTGAATTCTTAATTGGTACACTTTATATACACATCATGATCTTACTCAACACTGGGAATTTGTACCAGTATATGACATGAGTTAATTCTCATTATAACCTGTTTCTCTACCCACCCTACAACCTTCCCACCCCTTATCAGTGGGCATTTTAAAAAGCATGATACCAAGCAATCTTGACATCTAATCAAAGAATTAATCCTTGTGGCAAACTCTTTTTTGTTATGAAAGGAAATACAACATTGGTTAGAAATTTTTCTGTGATTCCCTAAGAATTAAATAGCAAGATCTGAATATTCATATAGGGCCATTTGGTTTGGTTTGGTTTGTTTGATTTGTTTCAGGCATATGTGTGTTGTTGTTGTGGTTCTGTTTGTTTTGTGTTCAAAATGAAAGAGAAGATGGAAATTTTGATAATATGCATCTGCTATGAGCCAAACACCGTGCCAGTTGGCTCCTTCCAAAGCCACTCTGTTGATTTGTATTATTGTAATCATTTTTAAAATAAAGAAAAAATGATGCTACAGTGTTATTTGCTGAAGGTTACAAAGCAGCTCAAGTTATGCAAGTGAGGTCCAAATCTAAGTCTGCAGCCTTCAAAGTCCTCGTTCTTTCTAAACAGTAGCTACACTTTCTCTCTGGCACAAACACTTTTAATCTCCCATTTGACAAACACATTGGTGCACTCAGCACAAGCGGTTGGTGCCTCACAAGTACTCCATAGAGTTCAAACAACACAGCACAGGAGCTTAATAAAATGGACGGTCAGTGCTGTTCTTTCTCTGAACATTTTGTTTGAACAATGCATACACACAAGAATGGATATGAAAACAGAGATAGAAACAGTATGATACAATGTGAAACTTAAGGGTGGAGAAGTAGAAGACAATGAAAGGAGTTCAGAAGGGAAGCATTTCTCTTTTCAAGGTACACAAATTTGTACATTTGTATTAAGTTTTTTCTACTCTCCAACTATAAGTGGTCTAGTTGTAAGCCAATCAATATGTAAGTAGAAGTGCTTTGGTGAAAATCAGCATGCTAACCACTTATAGAGAAAAATTGTTTCATTCTCAATGAAATTCTAACAAAAATAAAGTCCTTCTAAACTGAATGGATTTCCTACCATTTCTGCTTCCAAAAATATTTCAACATAGAATACAATTATCCTGAAAATTGTTCTTCCCCAGTGATGCCACTGTGTAATCATAGGGCGTGGGGAGCCAAGGCTGTGTGGCCTTTGTTGGTTTTTGGAAAGTATTTGGTTAATAGTCAGCCTGTATTTTGTATGGACTTTCCATCACTGGATAAAGATGGAAATGTTTCTATTTTCAAAATAGCTTTGTTAAGTCAGAGAAACACCCTTCTTGCACCTCTGAAGCTCCTGGAGAATGTTCACTTATTTATGCAACACTCATATTAAGAAGACATACGTATTTCATTTCTGGCTCTCATTACTACTGATAAAGTAATTGTAATCATTGTCTTTTACCCAGAGTCAACCAGTCCTTAAATGATGTGGTCAGGGTTTGAACCAAATTTATCTGAACAGCAACCATTCCATGGCATAATCTTCTCCTAACATAATCTATCTTAAGCTAGATACAAGAAACTGTAATTAATATCAAATATGTAAATGAAAACAATTTTAAAAATTAAAATAAGGGAAGAAATCATAAAAAGCATTTTTTTAAAATTTATGGGCTCTGTTTTCTAAAGCTTATGGTTATATTTTTACAGAAAAATCTAGATTAGAAATATAATAAAATGAGTGCTCCCTTCAATAGCTCCACTGGTAGAGCAGAGGACTGTAGGACAACAAATATAGTAAAGTGAATATAACCGTGGGCAGATTTTAAGATTTTTAAATCTTGGGTGGAATATTCTAAAAGACAGCATTCTTTTTCTTTTATTAACTGATTTTATTGGTAATTTCACACATATTATGATCACAATCAACATTAAAAATTTGTACCAGTGTATGACATGACTTGATTCTCATCTTTTCCCACTCCCCTAGATGCCCATTTTTGAATTAGGTCTTTAAATTTGGTGAAGCTGGTTTTTTAAAGCTCTTTGTATATTCTAGATGGTAGCCCTTTGTCTGAGAAACTGCTGATAAAAATTTTTTCTCAATTTGTTGGTTGGAAGACAGCATTCTTATTTAAGCAAATTCAGGAAAGTAACCTCCTGGTGCATGCCAAAATATTTTTTCCTCAGTAATGATTAAATCTTTACATAATTTTTCCTCTCACCAGTAAAGGAGAGAAGTACAGCACTTCAACCCTTTCTAACTTCTTATAAATAAACTTGGCCTTGGCTGCCAGTTTTTGGAAGAGTAACAGATACCAAACATGTCTTAAAGATGAATAGTGAGTTATAGATCATCCTAGAAGGAAAATTGATTTTATTTCCAAAGCTCATTGATCGTGCTGCCCAAAATGTTATGCTGAGAAGTCTGAGTTTGGCTGGAGCTCAATGAACAGTTTGCAGTATTAGAAAGGTTCATGGAGGGGAGTGACCCCAGCCTCCTCATCTGTTGTGGTCCCCAGAAAAATATATACACATCCAAATACCCAGAAACTGAATATTATATAACATGGGGAAAGTGTGAGAAATACCTTTCACAGAAAAAGATGTGATCGAATTGATTTTGAGGCTCTGACCCTGATTCTCTTAGTAGGTAAATCCACTAGACCTCCTTATAAGCTGAAGCAAAAGGAGTTTAGACAGCAGAAGGGAAGACAGTGTGATGGTAGAAATAGACAATAGAATGACCACAAGGCAGGGAATTCTGGCAATAGCAACACCTGGTAAAGCCAAGAATGCATGTCAGAGCCTCTGGGGGAATGCAGTTCTACCAACAGCCTGATTTCAGAGATGAAATTCCTGTTGTTTTAAGTGACCTACTTGGGTAGTAATTTGTTTTAGGGGCCCCAGATAACATTATCTATCTGCTGCCTCTATAACTTGGTGCCTGTCAAGTCAGAAATAGAACAGAGGTAGGACTTTGCCCCAGGCACTCTGACTCCTGTAAGTGGATGTGTTGGCTTTAATGGATTTCTATGTATGCAAGCTATATCTTTATCTCTTAAAGATGGAGCAATAGCCACCTTCTGAGACCAGAGGGCAGAGTGAACGAAAGATACTGAAGGCCAGGACTGGAAAGTGGCCTAAAGACAGTGCAGAGACATGCTAATTGAAAGTATGGGATTTAGACAAGAAAGAAATAGCTGGCTGCACAGACAACTAGCATTCGTAACAGATTCAAATCAAAGCATAGATACCTGGAAAACAAGCTATAACTACCCAACTGGCTAGAGTGCTTCAGAGAAATAGCATAGCATGACTTGATTCTGTATGCACATAACTTAGGCCTAAATCCTACTTACTGTGAAGCAGACCATGAGTGAACTGCTCCACCTCTGTTTCTCAGTTCCTCCATTCTTCAATGCACACCTGAAATGTCTATCGCATGGGGCTCTTGTGAGCATTAACTGAGATAAATAAGTATATAAAGAGACATGCCTGACATCTGCTTCCAAGTGTATATACTTGGTCTTGGTCCTTTCATGACAATTTGTCTACTGCTTCCTTATTTTTCCCTCATATCCCTCAAGCCCAGAGGGTAATCATAGCTGGTTTCCACTTCTCTGGCCAAATTAACAAAATGAATTCTGTGTGTGTGTGTTTTTTTTCCCCCATGAAACTCATGGTGAGGTACACAGAGAGGTAGAAAGAATTAGTTTTAAAGGTGATTTAGGTTCTGCTTTATTCCTTGTCCTCCTTCCTCAGACTCTCAAGTGAAATGAGAAGAATAAAAAAGGCCTTGAGGCCACCTTGTTTGAAACCTATTTTTGAGGGCAGCCATGAAGGAATTCCTGCCGCTGCCACCGGACACATCACTCCTGGGGCAGTCATATTTTTAAAATATCTTCAAGATTTCATTATTTTATATTTTAAAAATAGAAAAAAAATTAATGAAAATGTCTTTTAAAACTATATACTTTTCATGGTTTTAAAAGCCAAACTTTTCAAAACTTTTCAAAAAGCCTCTAATTTGCAGTCTCTACAATGAGAAATACTCATCTATGCAAGACTTTTTATTTTTCTCAATTTCAGGGCTATTAATGATGCAAAAAGAGATGCTAAAGTCAAAGTGCCCACAGTTTGCAGATGCTTTATCTCCCAAATAAGAGGGGGATTGTGCCCCCATGTTCCCTCTCTTCTCGAGACTGTAGTGGGGCCAGTGTCTCCTAAAGACTACGTTGAGTCACTGAACGAACTTCTGTGTGACACTCACATGCACACATGCATGTGGGCACCCCTGCCGTCTTTCCTCAAGTGCATAAATTGAATTAAACTGAAGCACAGTTCTACATTTAAAAACTGAGTTCATTTTAATTAAATAAATGGGTCAAAGTGAGGTTTTGTTTTATTCTATCGTAATGCTTTCTTGTCCACTTCTGTGAGTACATTTTTACCAGAATGAATAGAGAGCTGCGACTACCTTGGAGACACACCAGGCCTACTTTCTGTGAGAGTCTGTGAGGAGAGTGTAGCTGACTAACTGTCTGGTAAGCCTGGAGCCACATTCCTACCAGGGTGCTTCACAGCCAGTGGGAGCGTGAGGGTAGCCTGCTCTGTTTTATTCCTGCCAGGTGTGGGACTCCTCTCATTAGTTTTCCCTCTGGGACTCTGAGCCTGGATGACAGTTCCTCAGAGAGACAGCACAAAACGATGCCTTATCTATCCAGTTCCCTTGTTCCTCCTGCTTAGTTTTCAAACGCAAATCATGGCCTTAAGCTTCTCTGCTTTCTTTTCCTTTCTTTTTCATCCTTCACAGGAATTTCCCCCAATAAACCTCCATCTTTCCTATGCCACTATTGGCATCACTTTTTCTGAAAGATGTGAAAAAAAGATTAGCATATTAATTCATCAACATTATATTATGATGAGAGCAAGCAAGAAAAAGTCTTAGTTGCCTGCACATATTTCTTTTTGAAGATTACTGAGGGCCATAGTTTAACCTAGTTGTTAGAATGTGATATTTACCTCTTCACAAGCCAGAAAGACTAAGGTTCTGAAGTTTAGAAAAAAAGACATGAAACAGGAAGCTGTACAGGAGTTTACAAAGCCATGTTACTGTAGGAAATGTAGATCGTAAGTGTAGGGGGCATAAGTGGGGAACACAATCTTAGAGAATAGTTTCCATTGACAGAAGTGCTAATCTGGCTCTTACTAAGTGACAATTTCTTTTTTTTTTTTTTTTTTTTTTTTTTAGAGCAGTGACTTTTTTTTTTAAATTGAAATCTTTATTGGTACATTACATATATGCATCATGATTGCACTCCATAATGGGCATTTGTACCAGTATAAGATACAATTTAATTCTCATTTTTCCCCATAGTCCTACCTACCCTACCACCCCCCTATATACACAAAATTTGTTTCCTTTTTTTTGTTATAATCTCATTATTTTCCCCCTTCACCCTATTTAGAGTATTTTTTATTTCACAATATATAACATACAATTCTAAGTGACACTTTCTATGACAAAGTCATTTTAAAAGAATGAGAAAGAGGAAACCAATGAACACTCTAAGGAGCAACCACAGTTTAATTTCAGAAGAGAAACTACAAGCAGTTTCCCAGTGATTCTCAAAGCAAGGAGTAGTACACAGATATAGAGATGAAGGGCCCAAGCTAGGGAACCAGCAGATCTGGGTGTAATATGTTTCTTACCACCCATCCTGGCTGAGTTATTTAAATTCTTTGATCCTTTTGGTCTTCATCTGATGGATAATAGGAATAATAGCAGGCTACTATGAGGAGACAATAGATAAAATGTACAAAGAAGAAAGAAAACACAGCAAATAAAGCTCATTTTATCCAATAATAAGTATTCATGCATTTATGTTACATTATAGAGGCTACCTAAAATCATTAGAAGTGATTTTCATTCTATAATATGAAGTAGCACAGAGGAGGTACTGATGTAAGTTGTGAACCTAAATCTAGAAAAAAAATTTTTTTAAGACAGGATCTCACTTTGTAATTCAGGCTGGCCCTGAGCTCAGCCTCAAACTCACAGCAATCCTCTTGCCTCTGCCTCCTGAGTGCTAGGGTTACCTGTGTGAGCCACCACGCCCAGCACTGTGGTATGTGGTACTGATTGCTGGTGGCTGTGAGTCTCCATGCCCAGTATTCTTGTACGTGGTTACCAGTGATCAAACCCAGGCCCTTGCACTTGCAAGGCACTGGAACCACTGAGCTAAATCCCTGGCCCTAGAAAGTTTTACTACTAATAAATGTCTGTGCACAAGATAGAATACTTCACTGTTTAAAGAAAAGTTAATCTTATTATTCAAAATGCCCATGCTCATGAAAAGTCTACCGATACCAGACTCCTTCACATTACAAATAACTCATAACTTGTTTTGTAAGAGCCACCACAGTAGGGCCTGACATGTAGATGGCGTTCAATGAACAATAAAATCACTATAATTTTAAAGATAGAAACTTAAAAACTACATCTTTCCTTTTCTTTCTTGGAGTTCATCCAAACCAACAGGGAGAATAAGATGCAAAATCACTGGCTCAATTTTTGCAAAAAAGAGTAAAAAGCTGAAAAAGCAAATACAAAATAGGTATACAAATTGGCAAAATCAGTGAAGATGGAAAGGACAAAAATAGAGAGATAAAGCCACAGAGACAGAGAAAACAAGCAATATGCAATGTTTGTTCCATTCTGTAGTTTGTCTCTTCACTCTCAGTGGTAGCTTTTGCTGTGCAGAAGATTTTTAATTTGATATGAGCCCACTTCTTAATTATTGCTGTTATCTCTTGTGCAATTGGGTCTTTGTGCAAAAATCCTATTGACAACTATGTCTTCGAGAGTTGTAACTTTTTATTTCCCAGAACATTTTTTCTGTTTTTTTAACTTAAATTTATCAGTACAATTTAGGTATACAATATGATGACATTCATCACTGGGATCCCATACTTGTACAATGACATATATTGCTTCTTATTTTCCCCCATTCTCCTGCCTTTCCCTCAACCTTGTTACCCCTCCCTATTGACAAAGAATTTATTTCTGTGTTTTTCCTTCTTAATGGATCTTTGATACATTTTTATTTTAATTTAGTACAGGGTAAGAAATAGGGGTCAAGATTCAATCTTCTGCATATGGTTAACCAGTTTCCCCAGAACTATTTGTTAAAGAGATTATGTTTTCCCCAAGGTAAGTTTTTGGCCCCTTTGTCAAAGATAAAGCATGTGTTTGGAGTTATTCCTGCCTGCTCCATTCTGTTCCATTGATTCAACATGTCTGGTTTTATTTTGTTTTGCTGAAACCATGGTACTTTTGTCACTGTAACTTTCTAACTGATTCTTTCTACTTTGTTCTTGTAGCCCCGGATTGCTTATGCTATTCTAAAGGCTATTTTGGTTCCATATAAATTTTAGGATTGTTTTTTCTAGTTCTGTGAGGAATACCACTGTTAACACTGATTAGCAGTGCATTAAATGTGTACATTAGTTTTGGAAGTATGGCCATTTTTAGTATATTGTTTCTCCTCATCCAAGAATAGGGAATATCTTTCTATTTTCTGATATCCTCATCATCTCCTTTGTTCAGAATACTATAGTTTTCATTGTATTTCCTTGGTTAGGATAATTCCTACATACTTAATTTTCTGATGCTCTTGTGAAAGGTATTATGTTCTTAACTTCTTTCTTGGTTAGTTGATTATTAGTGTACAGGAATGCTACTGATTTTTGTGTACTGACTTTGTATCTTAATATGCTACTGAATTTGGTTATTAGTTCTCAGAGTCTCCTGGTGGAATCTCACAGGATCCTCAGTACAGAAGATCAAGTCGTCGCCAGCGGTAGTACTTTGTCCTTTTCTGTTCTGAGTCCCAGATTTAAATTTTAGCCACATCTCAAAACAGCACCTGATCGAGCACTCCCTGGTGATACAGCCAGTGACCATGCTTAAAAGTTTCCCTAGCAATTGCCTAAGATGTGGAAGGAACATCTCCCCTTGTGGCTACCCTCATGCTGTGTTTGCAGTCCCAAATGCATGGGCTTTGCTATCATTTCTACCCAGTCGTATCATTCTTTTGGGGATCCAGGTTTGACCCTGTGGGAAATGCAAGATCAAACTGTGGAAAGAATTCAAATTGTTTCCTTCTTTTCTCTCTGTTGTGAACCATCTTTCCAACTTCTGTGTAGCTTCCAATTTCTCTGTCAGTTCCTTCCCAGTTCTTGGTGATCTGTTTCTCTTTTTTCCTTCAAGATGTTGTTATTTTACCATGTCTGGATTCTGAATTTCAAGGAATGATTAATTAAATGCATTATGTTTTTCTTTCATTAACCTTTTGTTATAAGCGTATGAGCTTCAACACAAGATGGATGAAGAAAAGTGACACGTGTAAAGCTTTCCAGCAGTGCTGGGTATAGGGATGTGATCTCTGAAGAACAGAAAATAGCATGTAGCTATAAATAAGAAGCACAGAAATAAGTTAAGCTAGCAGAGAAAGGATTTAGTATAGTTCCTCATGTTATTTTCCTCTGGAGAGCAGGTGAAGGTTTGTGAGACACAATCAGATGATATCAAGTAATAAACTGTAGGTTTTATGCTTCTGCGTATTAGTTTCTTCCTGTGTGACAATAATATCACAAATGTAGCATCCAAAATCAATACCTATTTATTATCTCACAGCTTAATGGAGTGGGATTCCAGGCATTCTCATTTAAATTCTCTCCAAAACAAAGTGCTGTCCAGGACTACACTCTCATCTGAAGTTCCCCTGGGGAGAATCTGCGTCTGAGCCAACATGGTCATTGGCGTTATCTGCTCCTTGCCGGCCGCCAAATTGAAAATGTCTGCTGCTAGCTGGCCAGCGGCTGCTCTCAGGCCCTTGCGCACAGCTTGCTCCACAGGAGCAAACGGCATGGAAATATTTCTCCAAGGACTAGGAGAAAAGAGTGGAAGTTAAGATGCTGTATCATGTTTTCACGCACACACAGTCCCCTTTGTCTTATGCTTTTAGTTAGAAGCACATCACGAGTTCTCCACTTCCATGGACCGCTCGCGGCGTGGGGATCTAGGGAGCACTGAAGTCAGGAATGGACGGAGTCGGCGATGACAGACAACACACGAACACAAGAGAGGTTGTGATGTTGTTGCAATTTTTACTGAAGTGAAGCCTTTTTTTATACATGATTTTTCGGCTTGCAAAATAAGGGTGATTATTACAGGTTAACAAAAGTTCAAGGAAAAAATAAGAACAGAAACAGAACAGTGATCAATCATTTTGACATTGTGCAAGGTCGTGTGAGACAGTGATGATTTTCTCATGACCATAAAAATCTTTATAGATCAGTGTGTTTTGTACACAACTTTTCTAAGGAAGTGGATCTTTGCTGTTTTTTTAATCTTGTTCCCATAGATTTTATGTGAGCATTAATTTATTTTTGCCAAGTGGCCATATTATTTTATTCCAGCTGAAACTTATTGTGTCTAACAAGGTGTTTTCTGTTTATGTTATTTTTGCTTGGTGAGAAAGCACAGAACAGTTCACAGGGAAAAACAGAATAGTTTAGAAGGGAGAAAGCGGCTTGTTTTTACATACTGCTGGGCTAACTGTGCGCCTCCTGGCGAAGCATACTCAACTCAGGCTCTAGGCCTGGGGAGCCTCAAGCCTCAAGCACAGGGGTCGTCCACCAGGGAGCCCAGTCCCTATTTTGTCACGCCTTATTCGGCGGGGGCATGGCACTCCACTCTCTGGGAAAGACAGGGACAGTGGGTTTGGACTATGTAAAGGTGTGAGCTCTGGGAGATGGAAACATGAAGGTCACGTTAGAACTTGTCAACCATGCTCAGCAAGACAAAGCCTCGATGTTCTGTGACCTCAGATCTCGACAGTGATCGTCAAGTACTTGTTTGACTTTTCCCTTTCTACATCCATCTCGAACTGGCTTGTCCTCTCTCACTAGATTACACGTGCTTGCTGAGCAGAGACGACTTGATCACTGGTTGGCTGGCGGACTCTCGTTTGTGATACATATTCTTCCCATTCCTCCCCTCTCTAGTGCAGGAGCTCCTCGATGAGGGTATTTTTGTATCATTCATATGTCCATTTAAAAGCTGTAGTATTAAGAAAATGTTTTGTAAAGAAATCTCTAGAAGGCAGATAAGTGGAAGACAGTCGGCCCTGTACTTCAAATCAAGGAAGCCATGTTTAGAAGCGGATGGTGTTACATACGTCGCACTGCTAGTTCTAACACCTCATTAATCTCTTCTCTAGAGCCATTTCCAGGGGTAGAAAGTGAAAAGGCATTTAAATTTATTGATTTAGTTGCTGAATTTAGATACCTCCGTTAGCAACTATTTTAATGCTTAGTCCTTAGACCATTAGCAGATTCTAATAACTCAGTGTCAGGAAGAATAAGTCTTAGAACTTTAGTCTTCCCTCTGAGAAAATTATTATTTCAAATTTTCATTTTCAGAAATACTTTGTGCCAAATATATTCCAGCAGTGCTGTTTGTTTTTATACCAAAACACACAGTATGCTTTTCTGTTCACTTGCAAGCAAAACAACAGGAATAGTATGAATAAATTCCATTTCTAAAGTGATACCTACACAGATTGGCCATATAGAGCAAAAGGCATTGCTGGCTTTCACTTTCCAGTTTTACTTATAAGAACATTTTACACCTAGACTTTTAAAGCTGTAAAAAAATCATGTGAATCAAAAATGAAGTTCCTGAAGGAACTTTACATTGTTAATAAAAAGCAGTTCAAGTGCATAGTGCAAGAGCTGAGAGACAGAGAGAGAGAGAGAGAGAGAGAATTTCCCAACTCATTGTTTATTAATTACTTCTCACATTCATTTTATTTTCCTTCTTCATTTTTCCCCAATCCTTGCAAAGTTTAACTGTTTATTCTCTTGTCAACAGTTTTAAATTAGCTTTTTAAATTGCTTTTACCATAAGGTGAAGCTGAGCATACTAACATCTAATATAGAAAAATATTCACAGTAGAGCAAGTTGCAGGGAGAAGCTGAAATGAGAACAGTTATAGCATGAATCCAATTTTTGTTTTAATACATATATAAATAATACATAAAGATAAATCAAACACAGACATATGCATAGTGTATAGGTATAATACATATACATAAGTATGTGTTTTGAAGGGAAAAATAACCAAGTACAAAAATATTAGAGTTTAAAAGATTAAAATTCAAGAGACACAATAAATATTTAATAGATGGGTTGTGAGGACAGCTGAGAGTGGGACATTCCGATGGTGGGTATGTTTTCTTATTTTTTAAAAGTAAATGTGCACATCTGTGTAAAGAAAAATTAACGCTTTCTAACTGCTCCTCCTATCTGCCCAATGTCCGGTTACCCTCAGTGCTGTGCAATTTTTACCTATTAATAGCACTCCGTGGTTTTGACAAGGATTGATTGCTTCTCCACCTACTACCATACAATATCATTACCTCAAAAATACTTCAAAAGCTCGTAGCTAAATGCCACACATTCGGCTCAGGGCTCATCAGCCTCCTTGTCTGGTTTGCTGGGCATCTACACTTCAGACGCCTCAGACATCCAGCTGGTCTCACAGATGCAAAGCTGCTGCAGACTGCACCTGGCTGTGACTGTCAGGTGAGGGAAGATAGCTAGTAAACTCTCCCCAGAGAAAGCTAGCACACATTTAAAAATCAATTGGAAAAGAAATCTATGACACAAGAAAGAATCCAAAGAATAATTCTGAAAACAATAATACATCAAATCATAAAAGCCCCTATGTGGAGAGTACTTTATAATTCTCACAGTGCTCATTCACCCTCACACACGTTTCTTTTTGATTTGTACAGACCTTAATGCAGAGTCCCTGCTTTTTTTTGTCACTGTATTTCCTTGATCTGATCCCACAATCCTGCTGAACCCTTACATTTCATTTTTTCCTAATTAATTTGTTTAAGCATCAGTTCACCTAGAGTGTCTAAAAAGCTCATTGTCTTGCTACCCAAGGAGCATGCCTGAGACAAGCACTTTTCTTTTCCTGGAGAAACATAGAAGAGACAGAACATGGGGTTTGGAGCCAAACAACCTCCTGATCTAATCTTGGCTCTGTCACTTACTACTAACTCACACAGATGTGGTGAAACCACTTAACCTGATAAGCCTTAACTTCTCCCATGTATGAAACAGGGATCATAATTCCTACTCAGCAGGGCTGTTGTAAGGATCTCACAGACACGTGGGATAAAGTAGACACCTCAAAGAAATTCACTGAGCATTTGGAACCCGGCAAAAATCCTTCCCCTAGCTCCATCTGCTGGAAATAAAGAGTAAACTCATCTCTATAATTAACCAAAGCACACAGCTTTCAAAATGTAAAGATTCTGTAGTTCAACATCATTTACAAAATTTCATAATATTCAAAAGCAAAAGTGATTATCACCCAACCAGTGTTGTAACAGGAAAAACAGTACTGACAGTCCAACTCAGAATCACACAGCTAACTGGCAACAGAAATTCTGATGTGGAGTCCACAAAACCATTCCAAAAGTTGACAGACTAAATGGATATGTACAGGTCAAAGTGACAGAGAAATAGGACTCGTCAGTGAGGCAGCGATGATCACCTGTGTGGGAACTGCTGGGGGTGGGGTGGCTGTAGGAAGAGGAAGATTTTAAGATCCTAGTAAAAGAATGTAATCTAAATGGTGGCTTCAAAATCACCTTTGAGATTTACATAAAGCTATTCCAAGTCCTGAGTATGTAGGAAATCCAGTACTTTCCTAAAGTTCTTACAGATTTCCACTTCTGGCTCTATTCCTGCTTTTGGTGAAACTTCTTTTTCAGTTGTGAACCCAGCTTAGGTCTATCTCTGCTTCAGATCAACTCAGATGTAGATTCAACACAGAACATTTTTTGTTGGTATAAAACTTTGCTGAATGGTACTTTGTGGATGTACAGCACTGCAGAGCAAGCTATGGAAACTATAGACATGCACAACACAATGAGTGATTCAGGACTCTAACACAGCAAGTCCTCATCAGAAGCCTTCCTGGAGATTCCAGCCAGTCTCTTACTATGTTGGTAGGACACTCTTCTCCTTTGAGTCTTTGTTACCTTAGAAGAAGTTTGTTGTTGTTGTTGTTTTAACAGAAAATGTCATTTTCTCACCTCTTTTGCGGTATGACTTTCGTTTGCATAACCAAACATTCATTAGTAAAGCTTGTTAAAATCAAGCTCCATTGATTCTGGGTCTTACCATTCTGTAACACATTAAACTCTCAAAGACTAATGTCTCAGTTTCTTTCTCCTCACACCACACAACTTCTGTAAACAAAAGAAAGATATTGATATTCTCCTTGAATTGCATAGTATTGATTTTCCCTACAGGTCCTCGCAAACCTACATATAAACCTAGAAGGCATTAGATGTAGTTCATTTTCACTTTAAACTGAATTTTTGAATGCAAATAATCAAAGAATAATAGAGATTGGAACTTAATATCTAAAACTGTTACAGAAGAAAGAGAAGTTGCAAATGTTATCACACTGATGCAGAAATCAGAAATAGTTGGAGAGCATGATGAAATGTTCAGTGTCATGGACTTTGAGCCCAGTATCCGCTGTGTTGACTACATAAACCTTTTCAGCAGTGAGCTAGAATTCTGGGATCAGAGAAGAAGTTGGGATTGGAGCTGAAAGTGGCATAGAGATAACATAAAAGTGGTATCTAAAGCTAAGAGGAAAACTGTGCTTTTTGGAAAGCAGGGAATGAAAGGAAATAAGGAAAAAAACAAAGACCAAGCTCTAAGTAGTGCCCACAGTGAGCAACTAGTAGGAGAAAGAGGAAAAAAAATTACACAGAAGGAGCCTAATCTTTGTAAAGGTTGGAAAAGAATCAAAAGAAATGCAAAACAATGTGCTGTTATAAAGGTCCCAGCTAGAGAGAAGGTCGAGGGAGAGAACAGTAATACCACAGCTCAAGGTAGGTCACAAATCTGCAAAAGGGCCTGGCCATCTTATCATTTGAGTTTTGCAGCCTCTTGGGGATAAAATTCAGGTTGCAAGATGATAGTAGCAGCACTAACATGTTAATCTTGTCTAACGTTTACTCAGGACTTGTTATAATCAGAGTGGTTGTATAAATTGACATTTAAACTTGAGATTTCAGGCTAATAGTGAATAATGTTTGATAGATAACATTTCAGAAAAACAATGAATATTTTAATATAAATATGTCCAATGTCGGGTAAACAATTTAATGTTTAATTTTACTTTTAATGTTATTGACACACGTTTGTAGTACACAGGGATTACATTCATGGTGAGGTATTGGTACATATGTATAACATATCTTAGTTCTTTTTATTCTCCTTCTCCTCACTTCTTCTCTCCCTTTATCTCAGATCCCTTTCCCATTTACCAAAGACCTATCTCCTTATTTTTGATTGTTTATCTTTTCAGCTGCTCTTTATATTATATATACTTTGGATTTCTTATATAAGAAAAGTTATGCAACATTTAAACTTCTGCATCTGATTTCTTTTAATATTATGATCTCAAGGTTCATAAATCTATGCTATGTATTTTACACAATTATCTAATCCTCATAATAATTGACTCTTTCAGAAATGTTCTTATATATTTTTTATTTTTCCTAAGAAATCCTTATAGGATTTAAGCTGGAACCAGAGAAAAACTTTAGTTTACCTATTTGCATTGATAAATACAGTTATTTACTAAGGCACATTGGTACTAGGAACAAAATAAATACCTTTCTTTCCCCTGTGGAGCTTTTGATAATAGTCTATGCTTCTTAGCCTTCTGTGAAAAGGAAGCCAGTGTGATCACTAAGCCTGTGTGTGCATATGATGCAAAGTTCACTGTCTTGTCTTTCAACAACTAAAAGGGCCACTAACATCTAGAGTAAAATGCTCATTGTCTAGCACCATAAATATTACCAGCATTGGCAAGGGGATTAAGAACTTCAGATATGCATAATCACTTAAGATAGAATTTTGATTGTATATAAAAATACATATTGTATATATTAGTAATACCTTAAAACTCTAAAGCAGCATAAAGTTATATAGAAAAATATAACTCATATGATCAAGTGATCTTATTTACCTATGTCTTCATTTTACCCTACATAATAAGTAAGGTAAATATGCATCCTTAAATTGGCAATACAGTATTTGGGAACTGTTAAACATATTTGAGACTTTTTGACAAAAAATAACTTGTAATTTAGTCGGGACTTTTTAAACCTTTGTTCTCTAGAGCTTAAGGTTCTCTGAAAGTTCCAGCTGCTTCAAGCTACTGAACCTTTGATGTCCATCTCAACACAAAAGCCTGCTGTGAGCTAATTTGCCTGTCTCTCCCTTCTACACTTTCCAGAATGAGGCTTTAGGCCAAAAGCCAGTGTGAGTAGACTTGCCTCTTTTTTTCTTGCCAGCACTCATGATTCTTTGCTTCCTATTATGCACTATCAGAAGCAGCAGCTGTGTATATTTTGACAAATTTTCTAGGTAGGACGAGAAACTGAGTCCCTTTACTCCACTCTGGACTGAAACGGAAGCTCTCAGAAACAGCTCTTCTATCTTCTCATGCTGCTTTTATTTTTGAAGAGTGTAGGCCAATTATTTTTACATTGTTGTTCAATTTATTTTGTAAATTATTTTCCTCTTTCTAGATTCAGAGAATGCACTTTTTTTAGGATTATTACCAAATGATTCTGTGATCTCTCAGTGATTTTGTCATTGTCAAGCATCACGGAGCATATTTATCCACATTTAGGTAGTGAAGCCTACTGGCCAGCAGACCTTTGTGTTTTAGACTAGGGCTCCTAGGCTATACACCTACATATCATATAACTGTACTGCACGTTGCAGGCTATGTAACAGTGCATTTGCACATCTCAATATATTGAGAGTACAGAAAAACATATGGTATAAAAAAATAAAAACTAGTACCTGCCCGTATAGGATACTTTTTATGAATGGTGTTTTCAGGAGAAATTGCTCTAAGCAATTCAGCGTGCAAGCAGTGAGTGGATATGAAGGCCTAGGCCATTTCTGTACACTACTAAACTTTATAAACACTGTACATTTTAACTATATTAAATTTTAAAATGTTTACACTTTTTATAAGAAATTAACCTTAGCTCTATAGAACATTTTTACTTTAGAAACTTTTATTTTCCTAAAATTGTGGCTTTTTTATAGTAACTCTTAGCTTAAAACACAAACACATTATGCATTTCTTTTTCATATGCTTATTGTCTTTTCTTTTTTTACATAGTTATTTTCTTTTTTTATATGCTTATTCTATAAGGTTTTTTTGTATTTAATTTTTTCTATTGCAAGAGGTCACTTCAAACAACAGACCATGGAGCTGTCATCTTTTATGATAACAGAGTTTTCCTCTAGAATATCCCCTAAAAGATCAAGCTCTGTTTGAAGAAGTATCACTTTTTTCAGATGTATGGCGAGGGGAGTTATCTTATTTTCTTTTGGTCAGTTGTCATCACCATTTGGAGTTTTGGGAGTCCACATTTCAAGCCCTCTTTAAAGAAATGGTACTAAGGATTGAGCCACAGTCCTTTGTTCCAAATTACATTCCCAGACCTTTATCTTATTCTTTATTTTTCATAGGGCCTTGTTATGTCACTACATTGCTCAGGCTGGTCTCAAATCCACCTGAGTGACACAGGTGCACCACTATGCCTTGCATTGTTTTCAGACTTTTAATTAGCGTGTTGAAATCTGGGAAGGCTCCTGGGAAACATTTCACTGGGCACTTTTGTGGAGACTGCTTTCCATGGATGCAGTTTCTTCTTCCCCTAAGTCTTCTTCATATGCCTTTAAAGGTAGTAGTTTTGCTGCTGCATTAAAATCTTATCCAATATCGTCATATGTGTGGCTCATTATTAACCAAAACATGTGACACTTGACCGTATATTTAGATTATTTTCATATCTGGAAATTGTGCATGCCTTTGAGTTCAGATGTTTTTTATATAATTTCATATTTTTCACAATGTCTAGCTTTTTTCTGCTGTTTCCCTGTTTATATAAGTATATTCTTATCTATTTACACTTGTATACATTGAATAGAAGGAATGTTTATATATTTATACATATAACATTATTCTGAAAATATTTTGTATAGTGATATAAATAGCATTATATTAATATTTATCCCATTTGAAAGTGAATTTAGCTTTTTATGTCTCTCTTATGTACCCCTAAGATATCTGGCTTTGTGTTCTTATGTGACCCATGTTCGATTCCCGTCGCCCTCTGTGGTTCACGGCACTTGACAGATCAGAGGCTCTTGATAAAATGTAACTGTATCCATCCCTCCATTTACTGTGGCAGTTTTAATTAAAATTACAAATGAAGGTACAAAGCTTCTTAAAAGCATCACTGAATAACAGAATCAGATAAAGCTAAAAGATCAGCTGCTATGATTTTTTTCACTAAAGAATAGAAAATAATTTAACTTGATTCCTGGCTTAGGTCTGTTCATCATTCACCTTAACTGAACATTGCTAGACATGCTAGACTGGGTTTCTTAACCCAGTCTACATAACACAATACCCAGAACAGCAAAATAAACCCTGACACCTTATTTCTCTTTTCTAACATTTGAACAAGATTTAATTTTTAAAAATTAATATTATTCTCTCTGCTAATACTAATGCTTGCTCAATCCATAGTGGAAGACGGCAGCTCTATCCTCATCAGAAAATTAAGTGGCAATATCTGTGGTTAGAAGGGATCTCTCTGTAAATCATTTGACACAAATAAGTATCCTCCCTGCCATTCAAAAAGCTTTTTAATTAACAAGGTCTAATAATTTTAAAAGTTCAATGAGCAATTACAGTAAAACCAATGATAGCACCAAGATGATCTATCATAACATTCTTGTTTTCAGATGTGATTTCTAATTATTGTTAGGCTCATGACTGAGATTTTACCTTTATCAGTATACCATTTTCACTGCAAAATAATTCTTCCTACCCCTAGTCCTATGCATTCTAACTAAAGAGGAAAAAGCAGAAAAGAACTTACATCAAAACTATGTTTATTAAATCACATTAAAATAGGGCTTTTCTATACACTACTCATCAAATATTATCTAAATAGTACCATAAGATCAATATTATAATCTGTATTTAACATAGGATGATACCTCAGTATCCTCTAGAGGAATAGAATCTAGAAACAACCCTGTGTGTTTCCGCACATGCACATGGAAAAGGGGAGTTACGAGGTAGGCTTAGAAGATCAGAGGCAACAGAGTCCACGTGGCCATCTGCATGCTGAGAGCCAGGAGCTTCTCAGCTCAAGAATTTGGAAACTAAAAAAACCACCAGGAACCAAGGATACAGCACTAGGCTGAGACCAAAAGCCTGGAAGCTTTCTGTCTTGTGTTTGGCATGGACTGATAAAAAAATAAAAATTAACCCAGTATTATCCTCTTTACCAATACTAAGTTTGGTTCAAAAAACACATTTTAATCTACAGGACTATATGGGGAATTGGTATAGAACCTGCTTTGGAAGACTGAGGAAAAAACTTAGAAGCTGATGTCCACAGGTGACCTCAAAAAAAGATGCATCTGTTTGAGCAGAGTGGAGCTCTTCAAAGGCAGCTTTCTTCTTTCCCTTTTATTCCATCCAGGCCACAAGCCTGTTGAGCAGTGCCACCCAAAACCTGGCCAGTCTTCTCCTTTCAGCTTACTGGACTATATATACCTCAACTCTCTGCAAACAATCCCCCAGACACACCCATAACTGGGCTGTATTGTTCTACAAGGAGTTCCTTAACCCAATCCAGTTTACATAATACAACTAATGGTCATATAGGTTCAGATATATTCAGGAATTTCTCCAAAGATTGCAGAAACAATAAATTAAAGAATTTGGTTAAATGCAGATACAACTGATTTTAATACTCTTTCTGCTATACCACACCATCTATTTTTGATAACATTGTAACATTACGGTCAGGGTTTTAGCTCAGTGGTTCTGGAGCCTGTCTTGCAAGCACAAGGACCCGAGTTTGATCCCTGGTAACCACATAACAATACTGGGTGTGGAGATTCACCCCAGCAACAACCAGTACCACATACTACAGTGCTGGACGTGGTGGCTCACGCCTGTAATCCCAGCACTCGGGAGGCAGAGGCAGGAGGATTGCTGTGATGTGAGTTTGAGGCTAAGCTCAGAGCCAGCCTAAACCACAGAAGTGAGACCTTGTCTCAAAAAACCTGAAAAAATTCTACCACATACTACAGTACTGGACGTGGTGGCTCATGCCTGTAATCCCAGCACTCGGGAGGCAGAGGCAGGAGGATTGCTGTGATGTGAGTTTGAGGCTAAGCTCAGGGCCAGCCTAAACCACAAAAGTGAGACCTTGTCTCAAAAAACCTGAAAAAATTGTAACATTATATTGCTAGTAAATACTAGTAACTAATTTCTAGTTCTCTTCTTTTATTTTGATAATTGATAAATATGCATCTCATATTTTATTTGTATTTTAGGTGATTTTATCTGTTTCCAGTGGAAATACTATCTTCATTCTAATGAGCCTTCACCTCAACTTCTATTCATTGCCTGAAAAAATTAGGGTGGTGTGGCTTTCCTGAATCCCATAATAACATTCACCAGTCTTCTGTCACCTCCTAAACCTCTTCATTTTCTTTTTTTCCATCCACAATCAAACCAGTTCACAAGCTTCTTCTATAGGAAAAAGTTTCAGTAATTCCAAGATTTTCTAAACACAAAGCAAACGTACAGTGGAGGTTCACAATGTGCAGTATTATTGCCCTTTGGTTCTTAACACTCAAGATAAATTTTATTACAATTTTAGCTCAAAACATCTGGTGTCTTTGTTGGTTTTGTTCACAGAAATATTAGTTAAATGAGTTGAATGGATGACATGAATGGCCCTTAGCATCTTACCTGGAAGGATTGTATTATAAAACCAGACAAATTATTGATGATCTAACAGAACTGATATTGTAGAACCCATCCCTATCTTCATTTAAGTCTTCCAAACTGATCATGTGAGCAATAACCAAGTAAATAAAATTTTCATTGTTTATTTTTCCCTTTAGGGAAACTTACATAACTCATTAAAATCAGATCTGAACCTGCAAGGTAATAAAGAAATAACTTGGCAATAAACATTATAAGAAAAAATTTACTTTCCTTTCACTTCCTCAGGGCCCAGAACAAATGTATTGTTTGGGGAAATATAATCCCTCCAGAGGACTGAGATTATCAAATGTGGGCTCTGTGAGCAACTTTACATTTTATTTTAAATTGACCCACTGCCCTATCAAGTTAAAGCTCCGCAGTTCATGAACAAGTGCAATTTAACTCGGGTTCCTATTAAACTGACTCAGACATTTTAAATTGAACACAATCATCCTGGAAGAAATTAGAAAATGTGTTCTGGAAATGAAAATGGTAAAATATAAACACTGGTTCTATTTCTAACAAGTCTAAAAGTTGATCCAAAAGGAAAGCTGCCAGAAGCTCAAGGGAGAATAGAGAAATGAACTACTCTGCCTAACAGCTCCCCAGCCAGTGAGGACAATTATAAACTGGCCTTTCCTTATTTCTATGAATTGAATGCATGGTCAGGGTAATTAGAGGGCAAATAATTAAATTCTTTTCTTCCAGTTCTACATTAATAATAGGGAGAGGCTTCCTTCACTTTTAAAATTGTGCCAAGATGTCAAGTTAAGCAAACTATATATGTTTGAGGATAGCAACTTCCAGAGAAGAAATTCAGATAATGGGTCATAGGTCTACAACAAGAAAGAAGAAACTCCTGGGTCCTGTTTTGCTGCTGACCTCACTGTGTCTCTGACTCTGTCTTCTATCCAGGGATTATTAGTATATGTTAGATAGAGTATTCCAGGCACTGCAACAATATAAAAGGAAACAGATACAGTAGGCATGATCCCCAACTTGTTTACATGGATTTCATAGTTGCAAGAAGAGAGAGGGAAATGAGCATTTATCAATAGCAAGAAAAAGTATTAGGACAGTTACAAATATTGGTGTTAGATCCAGATCACTTTGCTTTCAAATACATGAATTACTGCTCTATCTCTATGATTTTGAGTAAGTTAATTAACTATGCCTCAGTGTCCTTGTCTGGCAAATGAAGTAATGACAAAACTACTCATCCTCTAGATTAACAGAATAAATAAAAAAATATAAACACAGGTTGTCTCCATCATACTACATACTCAAAATTTTCCTTCATAAAAGGCTTTTGATCAATAATTAAGCCTTCACCTCAAGAAACTGGACAAAGAACAACAAAGTATATCCCCAAATAAGGAAATAAGTAATAAAAATGAGAGTAAATGATTAGCAAAAATAAATGCAGGATCTTAGAAAATAGTCATACCGTAAGACAATTACATGCATAGCAATGTTAAGCAAGAGAAAAAGTGGAAAGGATGCATACAAAAAATTATATAGAATAAAAACAATGAAGATTCATACATTTAAAAAATATCCAGGTGTGGTGGCTCATGCCTATATTCCCAGCACCGGGAGGCTAAATTGGGAGGATCACTGTGAGATTGAAGCCAGCCTGGGGTATAGGTGAGTTCAAGGCCAGCCTGAGCTATACAGAGAGACCCTGATTCAAATCAAATAATTAATAAATAATGGGAGCAATATAAATAATTAAACACTAATAATTTTCAAAATATAGGTAAAATGAAAACATTTCTGGAAATGTATATGATGCAAAATAGGTATAAAGAGTGAACTTCAAAGGATCAATATTAACATAATTGAAATGCTGATCAAAGATGCCATCGTACAAAATTCCAGGTCCATTTGGCTTCCCAGGTGAATTCTATCATATTTTCAAAAACTAATTCTTTACTATCCTCTGCAGTTTTTCTCAGAAAAGTCGAAAGATTATCTAGATCTCCCAGTGTCAGATGAAGACATTTTAATATAATTAAAAATATATATAAATAAATGTGTACAAAAAAATGCCTAACTCAAAATTTAACTTAATTAAACCCCAAATGATTTCATTGAGCAGAAGTTTTCCAAGGCACATTAAAAGAAACTCACTTAAAACATATTAGGGTAATTCATCATATCAACAGACTAAAGCAGGAAGATCATTATCTCAGTACCAGAAAGAAGAGAATCAAATGTGTTTAATATGTGTTGATAATTTAACAGGGAGAGGCAAGATGTAGAAATTCTTCTTTATAGATGATTAATAATATTATTAGAAAAACTAATTTTACTCAGGCACTATGTGCTAGACTCAAGTAATCCTTAAATTTTTACTGCAGTGCTATGAATACTAAGGAGTAATCTCAGAAAAATTAATTTACTTTCCTAAATTCATAGAGCTAAAAAGTGGCAAAGGATAAATTGAGAAGTAGGTCTGTTCAAGGACAAAGCCAAGCACTGTTTCTATATCTCACTGACTCAGTGACAAAAATGATGCCAATTTAATTGATTTCCTTCAAATGTATCATTAACATTTGACTTTGTAGCAGTTATTTTGCCCTACAGACAGAGTCAAGTGGTTATGATTATCTTAAATCTACATGTTTTTGTTTTGGGTTGAAAAAAATTATAAAGATCTCTAAACATGAAAAATTCTCACCAATGAATAATATCCAAGGCAACAGAGAAGACAATAAATCTGATCGTAGCTGCTGTAAGTATGGTAAAGCAGGTCTAGATTCTGCAAATAAAAGTTCAGTGCCATCAGGAGCATTCTGTGATGCAGAACACTCCACTGAGCATGGGAGAAAAGTGGGCATCACTGCTTATGAGAAGCCATAAAACTGCATTTGCAGAAGATAAATTGTACTGACGGCTGTTTCACTATTATTGTGAACTTCAAAATTTTTACAGCCCAGAAAAGCAAGGGACACGAACTCCCTGACATTCTCACTGACTGGGAGTAGTAGGCTGCCGCAGTGAGCACCTCAGAAAAACCTATGGAGGAGTTGCAGGAACTCTAGTTCTGCGTGTAACCTTTCAAGCTGAGATGATGTGGAGAATGAGAGAAAGTTGATGCTCAGAACAGGAGCACTAGAAAGCGCTGTGTCCTTTGTCCCACACTGGAGAATGTGTTGGGGCTAGTTATGAGCCATACAAATCTTGTTGGCAGTCAGGGAACATCAGGTGGTAGCTGGGAATCTACAAAACAATGAAGAGTGAGCCAAGATTGTTAAAACAATAAAAACCTGAGAGAAACCTAAAAGGCCTACTCAAAAGATAACACAAGATCCCTACCCAGTTTCTTTGATGGCACCTTGGCGGTGACCTGAAGACCAGTGACTGTCATTCATCTCTCTGATCGGAATTGCTGCTAAGCCTGTGCTGCTACGTGTGTGAAATATCTGCATGCTCAGAGTAGAATCCTATATTTTAAAAGCTTTTTAAAAAATTCTATTAATATCTTTTTATCAATCATATCACAACCCATTATAACAACACAAAAAGAGAAGGCTGAAAGATCTCAAAGTCCCATATCTCCTACTAGGTTTTTGAAAGAAGAACTCACCAATATTTAGTTCCTGGTATTCTTTATGTCTAATGTCACCTGATTAAAATTAAATAAATATTAAATGCTAGAAAAATAATCATGATATGATATTTTGCACCATTATTGAACATTATCTGTGTAAACATCTCATATATTTTTTAACCCCAAGAGCAAACCACTATATGAAAAACAAAACTTATGATGCATGTGCTTAAAAGATAACATTTTCCCTCAGTGTGGAGATTCCTCAAAAAGCTAGGATCAGAGTTTCCATTTGACCCAGCTATTCTTCTGCTAGGAGTATACACAAAAGAATTAAGATTCATGTCACAATGACATATGTACACCCATGTTTATAGCAGCTCAGTTTGTGATTGCTAAATCTTGGAAACAACCCAAATGTCCATTAACCGGAGACTGAATAAAGAAGATGTGGTTCTTTTATAGAGTGGAGTATTATTCTGCCATTAAAAATGATAAGATTGAGTCATTCATACTCAAATGAATGTACCTTAAGGACATCCTCATAAATGAAGTAAATAGGTCACAGATGTGTAAATATCATATCTTTTCTCTGGTATGAGAAAACAAAGATGTAAATGAGTTCTAGTATATATAGTTGATATTGTGAAATAGAAATATTTAAAAGGAAGGAGGGTGTAGGGGTAAAGAAAGAGGGGAAAAAGAATGTGATAATAATAAAAAAGGAAACAAAGCTTGTGTATATAGGGAGTAGGGGGGTTTCAGGGTGGGTGGAAGAAAGGGAAAAATGAGAATCAAGTGTCATATTCTGGTACAAACTCTCAGTGTGGAATGTGATGATGACATGTATTCATAATGCACCAATAAAGACTTGAATTTTTAAAAAAAGATAACATTTTCCACACAGATTTTCAATACTAAGTGTGACCATAGGACTATATGTGCCCAGATTATATGTCAGTTATATATACCCAGAATAGTTGTAAGAAATCTCTATAAAAGACCAGCATCTTTCCACTGTTTTGCTTCCTCCATTATGGTAGTGCAAGTGATGGCTGGAATTCTAGCAGCCACTTTGGATTATAGAGAATCTTAAGATAGACTCTTAAGATAGACGATCACACAGCTTGTGTCTGCCCTTATCATGGGGATTTTATTTCAAGCCTCACTTTGTTTTCAAATTATAATTTAGCTAATTTAGCTGGTTTGGAGTTTTCATTATATGAAGATGAACCTAATTCTAACTGGTAAAAGGACACAACCAACTTTTCAAGTTCTCTGACCTAGTAAATTATAAAGCCAAGACTATACAAGCTTCAAATCAGATTTTATTGTACCAGAATCATACAGATACTCTAGAAGAATAAGGAAGAGAAGATAAAGATGGTGTTTCAGACTTGTTTTCCCAAGAGATAGACTGGAAGATGGAAGTTGGAATATTGACTAGAAGAAATTCATTAGGGAATTCTCTCAGGAGTGCCATCTGCAAGATGACGTTGTGAGAAGTTGAACTGTGATTCAGCTGTGAGAGAGGACCCAACAATGCCCAGAGGGAGCTTCACAGGTGCATTATCCTTTAGAAATGTCTCAAGTTGAGGAAAGAGCAAATCCTATGAACTCACCTCAGCCAGTCACTTGATGCTGGCTGTCTCCAGCCAAGGGTCATGTCATGACTGATTGAGGCAGCTTCTGGGGAGACACTGGGCTAAGAGCCACCACTGTTCCCATATTCCCAAATGGAGAAATGAGTATGTTGGTCTTGCAGATATTGCCAGGAAGAGCTAAAATCTCCACTGTATTCCTTGTTAACAAGATAAACAAAAGGACTTAAGGACCTAAATCTGTTTCAAATACCATCAGAGTCCTTGGTCACAGTCACTGTGTCATTCCAACATGGCTTGGAAGTGAGTAGGCACTGTGCAAAAGGTACTACGCTCAGTGCCATGAGACATGTGAGCAGCTTTAGGTTCTCAGTTCCCAAGAGGACAAGGTGGAGGCAACAACGTTTGCTTATCCGTCAAGCCTGACAATGCTGCTTACAGTAAGAGGCATAAACACATGTCCTGGGAACTCAGAGGAGGAAGACATTATTCTATCTGAGAAATCGAGAACATTTTCATAGAAAATGAGCTGACCTTGAAAATGAGCAAGATTTGAACACAAAATAAACAAAAGTGGACTTAAGAGCAGTATTTCAATGTGAAGAAATTAAAGAAACACCGATGACTAAGAAGAGACGAGTTCCATTTGGTTGAAATATAAAAGTAAATGAATGGAGGTAGGAAAACTCTCCATAATGAAGGCCGTTTGAGAAATATTTCTAAGTCTTACAAAGGTTTAGCATTAATTCCCTAAGCTTAAAGAACGTATTAAAGTACTCTGAGCTAGAAAATGGCACCCCAGAGAGTTTGTTTAAGGAACAGTCACTGGGATTAGAAGTTGAGATCTCAAAAATCACTGCATCTACTATTTATTGAGAAAGAAAGATCACCACTGTGTCTGCACATGATTAATTTACATGTTGTGTCAAATGCTCAATGACATGGCTTTTCATTAGCTAGTATGTCAATATTTCAGATCTGTATTTGCATCTTTTCTTTTTCCCTTGAGATAAGGTTTCACTATGTACTCTGACTGGTCTTGAACTCACTATTTAAACCTGACAGGCACAGAACTCTCAATCTTCTTCCTCCTGTGAGCTAGGATTATAGGCATGGATTTTCATCTTCTTCAAACTATCTTTAATCAAACTTCTTCCAATAATTAGTCTGATAAGATATATTAATCACCAGGGATAGCTAAGAAACCTTAGTCACTCCCTCCAGTCCAGGATCCAACAAGGACAAAAGAAAAAATGGACACATCAAGGCACCCAAGGGGTGCTAAAGTAGTACTGCAGCACCCCTGAAACTCCAGAGGAAGGGAATTACCCTTAGAGATAAGCTAAAAAGTTGTGTCAACTATTCATTGATAAATGTCATCACTCTGTGATTTATGTAGTAAGAAAAATTAAATTAGACCACCACCAAAAAGAATACTCTGGCCAAATTCAGTGACAGTGACAGTTCTGTCTGTGTCATGCTAAAAAGTCCAGGCTCCAAAATAATATTCTGGCACTTCCACTTATAACCTATATTATTTGTCAAATTACTTGAGAGCTCTGAACCTAATTTTTCATCTGGAACATGGGGTAACCAATTGTACCTGGCTGAGGAGACTTGTAAAGATGAATGAGTTAATGTATGCACAGCCCTGATAACAGTACCAACACAAGGTAAGGACACAATGCACTTTGTGTTAGTCACTTCTCTCATCATGAAGACATACTACTCAATACCTGCATCTGAAAGGAGGAGAAATTTATTTCCGCTCCTGGTCAGGTCATAGTGGGCTGGTTCAAGGGAGGATGGCATGTCAGGGAGACATGGTGATGGGGATTTGCAGGATTTTCTTCTTGCACAGAGGACAGGAAGCAGAGAACATGACATAAAAAAGGTAGAGTCAGGGAAAGAGAGAAAGCTTTCCATGTCACACCCCCAGGGGCCTCCCTCTTCCTGCCAAATCTTTCTTCCCAACACCAAGCCAGCTATACTTCCCCATCATCCAATAACCTCTCAAAGGCTCTACCTATGAACACATGAAGATTTGAGGAGACATCTAGATATAATTGATAACAAATGCTAAATGACATCACCATTAGCTTGCCGATTCACATCATTTATTCACACAAATTTTATTCTATAGCTACATTTACACAGCATGGTATATACATCTCTTATTGTCCTTCAATTATTCAATATTAGTGCCTTAACTGTTTTCATGCTGTGACAAAATACCTGAGATAAATAGCTTCTAGGAATAAAAGTTTATTTTAGCTCACAATCTCAGGTTTCAGCCTACAGTACTTGATTCCACTGCTTTGAGGCACAAGGCTTGACATGGAGGATCTGATCACATGTGGCAGCTGGGAAGCAAAACATAAAAGGAGGGAGGGCTGGCATGTCAGTGTTCTCTTCAAGAGCAAACCCACTGTGACCCAACCTCTTCCCACTTGATCCTGCCTCCCAACAGTGCACATGAGCTGAGGACCAAGCTTCGAACACATGCCTGTGGAGAACACTTAAGATTCAAACCAGGCCAATATCCAAATGAAATGCTCTCTTTTCTAACCCTCATAATCGCTCAGGAATTGCACTTCGCTAGCAGCATCTTTCCATCTGTTGCTCCTCCTCAATTCTTCCATTTCCCTTTCCTACATTTTCTTCAGAATTAGTGGAACCAAATAGGCAGTGGCCATCAAAACCCCCGGGTTCCAAACAACTGCATCCCCGTATGCAGTGACTCCTTGGCGTCACAGCCACGCTGACAGTACATGAGCCAGCTCAACCCCTTCACTCCCAACACTGTCCTCCCCACAGCACTCCGGCACCACAAAGGGTGGAGTTAGCTCGAAGGAGAAAGAAAGGCTAGAGTCCTCTGCATGGTTTTCTTCTTGATCTCATTTGTGTTTAAAGTTATAGTTGTGCTTAAAAAACCAAGTAGAACCAGAGAAGCACCAAAGGAAAGATGAAAATAGGTATTTATAATAATAATTAAGAAGAGAACTTTTGATGCTCACGAGTTCTTCAGCTGGGAGTTTCCCTAAGTAACACAGGAGAAGCTCCTCAACACCTCTGCAGGCAAAGCTAAGGGGACGTGACTAAGACCTCATGCGTCTTTTCTCTAAACCACTTTACAGGTATATGGAACCCTCAAACTCACCAACTAGCCCCAAACTGCTTATAAGTCTTGCTTATGTCTCCTCATAGTCTGAGGCAGCTGCAGTATTTTACAGTGTGAACCAAAACTAGATGTGACAATCACAGTGTCAAAAAGACAGGCTGCAGGCTGTGGCCCGGGCCAGGGCTGGGGCCTCGCCCTGCCCTCAACCCACATTCTGGCACAGAACTCTGAAGAACTCGAAGTCTCTACATTTAAACCTGGCCTTCCCTCCACTGTGAAGATAGGAGCAAAGTAGTAGGACAGAACATATTTTATCTGATATGTTGCTCATTTGGCTAGTAAGGTTTATGCTATAATCAACTAACTGTGCTCTGTGCTACATCATGCCTGCGTGTGGACTTGCCAGAAGCATCTTCTATATACTCTATTCCTTATGAACTAATTGGTATCCCACATAAACAGCAGTGGGTGGAAAGAATTTGAGCCATGAACTAGAACAAATTTATTCCAAAGAATAGTACTGAAATCAACATAGAGGAGCATGTTTAAATGCCTATGTGATGAAAATATCTTTGTAATTTGGCTACTAAGAGTGACTTACAAATATTTGTCAAATTAAAACAAAAACACAAAATGAATGAACTTAACTTTTCTAAAGATGCAGAAGCTGGAGAAACTCGAAGAGACCCTTTCAATTGGGGGTAGCATTACTGCTAATATGTGCAGGTGTTCTTGTGCTGGAGAGGCAATGAAGTCCATGAACAATAACAATGGCTCTGAAATTTGCATAAAAAGCACATAGGAAGAACTGTTTTCTGCTTCCTAACAACATATTGAGGTACCCACGTGTGTCAACCAGGGAAGTGGTGCTTGTAGATAAATACCAGTTATGTTCAGCCCCTTGATTATGTATTCAAATAAATATACACAGTTTTATTTGAATGTCTAATCTTCTGTGAATAGGAACATTTGAACAAACTCATTCAGCCCATTGAAAGATCTCTGATGGCTCGTTCTGGTAAAATACATATGGAAACTCATTTTTCTTTCTGGGCCATTAAATGGAAGAAACATAATTTAAAGCATTTTGTTAGAGTAACATTAAGGATGTCAAGTTATTTTTTCGTTCTTTGTGGTGCTGTTGCATTGAATTGTAACACACAGAAAGGCATGCGGTTTTACATAAATTAACATACATTATGTATGACGCCAATAATATTCTATTGCCCACAATGCCCTTATGTGTAGCAGTAAAGTAGTTTTCTTTTCTTTCTTTCTTTTTTTTAAATATAAAGGGTAGAAAGTGGTTTCATTAGAACTAAAGGGAAGAGAAATGTTTCTTTGCTATTCCTGGTGCTTTAATCTCATGAACTGTAGTTTTGGCCTGGGGAGGACGTTAAGACTTCGTTATTGTATGACGAAAGACTGGTGGGGCAGGTGTCCCAATAAGTTAGAAAAATGCTTTTGTGGTGGTCTACGTGGTCTTTTCTAATTCTTATAACTGCACCTAAGAGCCAGTGATTTGGAGAGTGACACTCTTGGAGCTGAGTTTCTTAAAGATTAATCAGATCAAGCAAAGGAAAAGGGGAGGGTGGCGGAGGAAGGGAGGCGCAGAGGAAGGGAAGAAGGGAGGGAGGTGGCACAGTCTGAGGCTGAGACGTGGGACTGGAATGCAGTCCTGGTGTCTGAGAGCGGAGATGAGGTTGTGAACAGCAGATACTAACGACAGAGGGAGGCACACCAGAGGGGCGATCTAAGGGCTGTGGACCTTGATCTCCTGAACGCAGAGCCCTGTCAGCACACGCTCATGGCCTGAACCCTCACGAGCATCTTCTGGAAATGACACCCTCACGAGCTCACTTGAACCCCGCACCCTTTCTTCTTGTTTCCTCCATACAGCTCGTGAATGTGTTAAAATATCTTTCATCATCATAAACAATTCTTGATACCATTTTTCTGGGAAACTCCGCATCTCTTTCTTGAACCAGCATTTACCACCGCCTCTGTTGCGCACAAGGCCCCACCCATGCTGCGTAGCTCTCTGCAGCTGGCGCCCCTGTTCTCTGCCCTGTGCCTTAGTCTGGCTCACTGCCATCCTTTCAGGTCGCTAGGGGGAGCCCCCATCTTAAACGTGTCTTCCTCCCCCATCATGCTCAATTGATCCACCTTTGTCTCTCACGGATATTTTCTTCACTGGAAATCCTGGTTCACTGTACAGATTCTATATCTACATTAGTCAGATGACGTACATCTCTATAATTCTAAAGTCTCGACCAAGCTCAGCCTCAGACTTCTGTCTGCTGGAATCTCCTGGTATTTTGCTGGCCTTTCCAAATGAGTACACACAAAATGAAACTTACTAGCCTTCCTCCAAAATCTACTCCTTTTAAAAAATGTTCCTACACCATGCTCGTAGATAATCAGAATCAAAGTCCATTATCCATTTTTTCATTAAAAAGGAACATCAGCTGAGCACCAGGTACACTACCTTACACAGGCTTCATTACAACCATCACTTCTTTGCCAGCTCACTCTTAGAAAGGCCATCTCATTCTGACAAGGACAAAATGACAAAAAGAGCCAAGGGAAAGGGTTCTAAACTCCCTGACTGCTCCCCCTGGGCTCCAGCCCTGAGTCGGCCTCTGAATACACACATCTGTGCCCTAGTCATGGTTAATTCCTTTCTTTCCCTTGCTCTTCTCTTTCACTTTTATCTTGTCCTATGTGGTCTGTCTTCTACTATGAAGATTCAGACCCTGGCAATTTTCCCCCTAGATCCTCAGTATGGCCTCTTAATGGGTTGTTTTCTGTTAGTAGATCTGTCCTTTCTTGTTCATTTTATGATTCTTCTCTAAGTTTCTCCAGTTTTCTCGAAGCCAGCTTCCACTAGTCAAAAGTCAAAATAGAATGCAGAAAAATCAAGTCGTCCCAACAGCTGTGTGACTCTCAACAACTGGTTTTTCTGAACCTGTGTCTTCTGCCGCAGAATGGGAATTAACACCTTCCTCCTCAGACAGGTCAACTCTATGAAATAATAGTACTATTATATTGAGCATTTCAGGTGCACTCCATTAAATCCTGTAGTAGCATTAATAGGATTTATTATTACAATATCCTTTCCATAGAGAAGGAGACATAATAAGAGACAAAATTTGCTCCGGGTTTCTCAAGTAGAGGTAAGACTGGGACCTAGGCAGCTAGATACTACAGCTCAGGCTTTTGCTTGACTCATAACAGGTATGAAAGAACTAAAATATTAGTTCTTGTCTTGTTTCCACATAAACACATTATTTTCCTTTCTTTCTTTTTGGTTTTTTTTTTTTTTGCAAAAACTCCATAGAATTAGGTTACGGACACTTGCAACTGAATCTTGAGATATCTGCCAACTGCTTAAGTTAAGGAAACAGGAGAGTCTCTCTACCAAGCAACCAACTACCAGAATATGAGGTTTGCTACTATTCTCACTCAAATAGATACAAAACATTCTGTTAAAAGGAACAAAACATAGAAAGCAACCAAAACAAGCTGGGTGCTTGTTTGTAATCCCAGCATTTGTAATCCCTCACACTTGTAATCCCAGCACTCCGGAGGAAGAGGCAGGAGGACTGCCTCAAGTTCAGGGCCAGCCGGAAGTACAAAATGAGTCCCTGTCTCAAAAAAACTAAAAAAAAAAAAGCGACAAAAACAGATTCCCGAATGTATTTTCTAAACAAAAACATTTACTTTTCGATGATCTACTTTACAGTTTAGTGTATATTTTAAATTTTGAGACTTCCTGTCCTTGTTTTGTTAGTATCTCACTTGAATTGTTACCTACTGAGCTAATGAACTTTATGAGTAATTTGCATATTAGATCATTTATTTACCTAATGATTACTCAGATATTCAGGCACAGTTTTATATTAGGTATAGTGTTAGGTACCTTTCTTACCAGCCAGAGTACGGCTAATCCTGCCCATGGCTGCCTTGTATTATTAAATAACTATTTCATTCCAAAGGAGCTTTTTCTTTTAAAACTTTTTACCTCTCCAAGCTAAGACGGTAGTTCACTTCCCAAATCCCTCCGCATTGTAGATGACTCAAGTTTCTAACCCTAAGAACAGTCTCAGCTCGCCTTCTTCTCTGCACAAGACTCGGTAGAGGAACCAACATTCAGATTGCTCGGGTTTGTTTTGATCTTTGTGTCCTGAGGCTTTGCCCTGCACACGCGGATTTTCCTTTTGAAGTACACAATTTAAGTTAAGCGGCTTCAACTATGCTTGGCTTTGCTAGCAAAAAATTAAGCACAGGAGTTTTGAATTGTTCGAGTTTCTGTACATCGAGATAATACATCTTAGGCCAGCTTTGCAAAATCATTATATAGAAGTCAACCAATTAAATGAGTATAATACAGATCAGATGAAATAAGGATACACTAAGCTGCACATAATTTTACACAGTCTCAATGTTCATATGGGGTTTTTAATGCTCAGACCTAAATAAATACATAGACTCCAGGAGCACTAAAATATTACCAATGTCCTCCAATATTCTTTGTTGATACAAGTAGAGAATGTATAAATCTGAGCTGTGTGCATTGCCTGGGTCAGAATTAATCTCTGGGCAGGCAAATGGCTTTTTCTTTCCATACAATTTTTGTGAGTTTTTTTCACCATTGAATTCAGTCTTATTAAGATTTATGAAGTTTATAAATAATTTTAAAGGGTTTTATTAAGCCATAGAATTGTGCTTTGAAACATGTAATGTTAAATTGGGGAAAATGATAAGCACTTTGGCTACTTTCATATGACTTAATGATGAGACAGCTGATCTATCAGTGGATAAACTAATCTTTTTAAAAACACCAGAAATTTTTAGTTTATCTTTCTGCAAATGACAAGTGCCTAAGAAGGATGAAAGCTATGTATGAACAATTCCCTTTTTGACTCATGAAATTCAAGCAAAGCTTTAGGAATGGCAATAGCTTTATTAATCATAAAGTTAGCCACTGCTTAAAATCTTCCCAATGGCTTTAGATTAAATATAGAGTAAAATTCAAATCCTTTCACCTAATAAATTTTTGATGAGGGCTGGGGATTTTCAGTGGTTCTGCTGCCTGTCTGGGAAGTGCAAGGTCCTGATTTCAATCCCTGGTACCGTTAAACAAAAAAAATTGATGCTTACTGCACTGCCCAACATTCACACATTCCTGAGGCCCTCCTTCCTCCTTAAAAACATATTATAGATTTTAGAAGCTAGTTGTTCTTCCATCCAGTCCACCTGCAACTCGCAACAAATTTTGCAAGCTGTCTCTTACCTCTACCTTGACCGCTGCTTCATTCTGCCTGGAATCTTTTTTCTCTCTGCCTAGCCTGGTAAATAGGAAACACTGTCAACAATTAGCTCCTTTGTGCAGCCTTCCCACAGCCCTCATTTTATCTCGTTTCCTCCCTTGTTTCCAGTCATATTCTATATCTGTTATTATCACAGCACTAAAAATACTTTATTATGCTTTATCATTCAGTAGAACAGTATAGTCCCTGAAGGCAGTAATCATCCTATCACCATAAGGGATATGAGATCTGATCCAAGTGATATCGCTGTGTAGATCCAGCCACAGTGTATGAGACCCTGGGACTGAAATGCAGTTTAGCACACTTTAAATAACAAACGGTAGGTGAATAAGCAAACACGTAAGTAAACTTTGCTACACAACTAAAATTATAAGCTGGAAAGAAAGCTGAACTGAGCAATTTAGCTCATAGTTCATGTAATTTTTAAAAAATTACACAGTTGGGAGTGTCCTTGCCTAGCATCTGCAAGGCCTTGGATTCAATCCCCAGCACCGTAAAAAAGAAACAAACAGACAAGTTTATTTGGACAGGTAAGACTTAACTGTAAAAGCCACACAGACCTTCTGTTGAGAGCAAGAGTTGTGAAGTGCATCCGGAGATCACTATGCCTCCAAGCACAAGGACCCTGTGGCTTGTGTTTAGACCCCTCCCAAAGCCTTCTGCAGATGAAATGGGATTTATTTTTTCAAAGATAGTTGAATCTGGAATGTATGATGCTGGGATTAAGGGTGTGTGATCACTAAGCCACTATATGTGAGTGATTAGTTTGGCGCTACCCTAATTGGAGTAGGAATAATTCCAGTCTGAATAAGAGGCAGAAAGATGCTGTTAAATCTCTCCTTATCTTTGGGGCCTTGTGTGTGCCCTGTTGCTTTTTCTCTGTGATGCTTGTTTGCCATCCCCACCTTGGAGCCAGCTGATTACAGACTGAAACCTCTATGAAGTGTAAGCAAATAAATCCTTTTAACTTTGTGACAGATATTTTTGTCTCAGCAATAAGAGAAAAGGAACTAACACAGATTTTTAAGCCTCAGATTAAAAACACAAGAAAGATCTATTTATTCTCTTATGAAAACTAATTCAAACAGCTAATTTCTTTTAAAAGAGAAATAGCTTCTGTTTGAAAGGAATTTCCCATTTCACCATGTGCTCATGTTAAATGCAGATTTCTTATTGTCTTAGTGGCACCAGTAAAGCATTTGAGTCTATGAGGGTGAGTTTCATGTGATCTCATGATTTCTTTTGCAAGATTCCAAAAGTTTGACAATCACCTCTGCACCACTGCTGGATACTGATAGAAATCCAGAGGCTGTTTTCCCTGTTTCCTGACTGTTCGTAGAAATGGATCTTTCCTTCTTTGCTGAAATACTGACAGCCCAGTTATACATGATTTTCTGACCTCAGAATCTTATTACTGAAAAGCACATTTTTTGAAGGTTGCTTTGAAAAATAATTCAAAGTAATATATAAAATATTTTCTGGTTTATCTGATTAAAACTGTAAGCTCTACTGAGCACAGCACACCTGTGCTCTATACCAGCTGCAGCATCTGATTTGCTGCAGGGCTAGACTAGACTACGAGCTAGACTCTTAGCAATCACAATGATGAAATATATATATTTTCAGTTCTCTACAGGAATTATGTGTATTACATAAGTATGTAATACATATACTAAATTTTAGATATTTACATAATTAGAGTTTAATTAATACCAGTATGTAAGACTGTGTGATGGTAAATCACATGCACTACCTTTTGACAATATGTTTCTGAATTTTCCTAATCAAAGTGACACTTTTATGGCATTTTAGCAAACTTGTACATGTGTAGAAAAACTTAACAATCTTCATATTATATGTCCAGTTTGTCAAGCTATCTTATTTTAGATTTGAGTGTTGTAAAGCTCTTCAGATTAGGCAACAATTATGACTTTGTTGTTGGCCTCATGGAACTCTTCAAATTATCTGTGACATTTTCTGAAGGTGTTACAATGAGATCTGCTTGAACAAAGAAAGTATACTAGTTTATAACTGTATTTATAATGAATCAAATATTTAAGCAATAGCTTTTTCTAAGGTTAGTGCCAGGATTACAAAATAAAAGCATTTTCCAGGGCAGTTAGATAAAGGTCGTCTCGTACATTCTTAATAGCAAAATGCACTGTTTTAAGGTTGGTAAATATTTTCACTTTTTGTTTTTCTTCCTTCTTTCCTTCCTTCCTTTCTTTTTCATTTATTTACCTATTTGTTCACTGTGCTAGTGATTGAACACAGGGCCTTTGCACTGATCTTTTTTTATTTTCATACTTTTGAGACAGGGAGTGAGTCATTAAGTTGCCTACGCTGAGCTCAAATTTGTGATACTCCTGCCTAAACCTCCCTTTGCATAGTGCTGGATTCAGGTATGTGCTACCATAGTCCACTTCATTTTTCATTAATTTCACTAGAGAATAAATAGATAATTTCTTCTATTTATAAATGCATAGAAGTATCATAGTACAAAAGATTAAGAAATTGTTCAACCAATAAATGATAGCCATGGAAGAGTTAATATAAAACAAACAAAGAGGCCGGGGATTTAGCTCAGTGGCTCTGGTCCCTGACTTGCAAGTGCAGGGTCCTGAGTCCAATCCCTAGTAACCACAGTGCCAGGCATGGTGACTCATCTCCATGAGCAAACAGTACCACACCCCACAATGATGAGCATGGTAGCTTACACCTGTGAACCCAGCATTCGGGAGGCAGAGGTAGGAGGATTGCTGTGAGTTCAAGGCTGAGCTCAGGACTAGCCTGAACTACAAAGCAAGACCCTGTCTCAAAAAAGCAAACAAACAAACAAACAAAAAGCCTCAGCAAAGTATTCACTTTTACAACAGTTAATGCCTGAGGACTTAACTAAAGTAACAGATACAGACACAAAGCAGAGCAGACTCTGCCCTTTGGGCTATTTCTATAATGGGGAAACAGGACAAATCATGAACAAGATACATAAATAAAATGATCTAATTATTATGCAAACAGTGGAAAATAAATAAGGATGGGAAATAGAAATTAGGCAAGAGTACAAGTTTAGTTAGAGTGTCAAGGAAAAATTTACATATGAGACAATTTTTACAAGGACCAGAAAGAAGAAATTACTTACTCATCAGATTAAAGGTTTTCCAAGTTGTTTTGTAAAATTTTGAAGGTGAAAATTTGCTTGGTTTATTCAGAAGCATTCAAGGAGACCAACGCAGTAAGGACACGGGAAGAATGGACAGTGAGCAGTAGAGAGAGGGCAGAGGAGCATCACCGTGGTCTTCTGTCTGAGAGCTGGGTGATATGGAGAGTCTAGAGTGGAGAGGTTAAACAAATAGTATTTAATTTTTCAAGAATCACTCTGGATTCTGCACTTAAAAAATAAAATTGTGAATGAAAATGGCAGAAGCAAGAAAACAAGGGGATTTTTACAATATTTAGATGGAGACTGATGGTGGCTTGGGTTAGCATGTTAATTGTGGAGGTGATGAAAATAGTGCAGTTTGGAAATACTTAAGACTGAGTTAGAGGGTGGGCTATAAAAAGAAGTGCCAAGGAATTTGCAAGGGTTTTGCTCAAAGCATCTTTTTTTAAAAGGGAATTTATATAAATCTAAAGAGAGACTGTGGGACAAGTAGGTTGTAGAGAGATTCTGACTGTGGATGTAGCATATATGAGATGCTTGCCAGACATCTAAGTCATGATGTCAAACAGACACAAGAGCTGGGGTGCCAGTGTCAGATGTGGGCTAGAGACATGAATCTGGGAATGTACTGAGAGAGATTTAGCATAAAAAGTAAGGGAATCTGAGAATAGAATGTGCAGCTTTTCAACATTTAGAAATGGGAAATGCAAGCAGGAGGCAAAGGAGACTAAGAAAAACCTGACAAGGAAGAAAATTTGACTGAGAGATCCTGCAACCCAACAGGAAAATCTGTAACAAAAAAAGGCATTAATAATGAATTAAATATTGCTAAAAAGGCAAGTAGTGAGATTGATACAAAGGTCTTAGCAATAGAGGTCTTTGGTGACTTTGAAAAGGAAACTTCAGGGATGAGGTAGAGCAAAGGCCTGCTTTTAAATGAATTATAGTTTAAAATGAGAGTAATTGTTGGGCTGGGGATTTAGCCCAGTGGTTCCAGTGCCTGTCATGCAAGAGCAAGGGCCCGGGTTCGATTCCCCAGTAACCACATATAATGCTGAGCATGGATACTCACACCCAGCAGCAATCAGTACCACATAGCACAGTGCCGGGCGTGGTGGCTCACGCCTGTAATCCCAGCACTCGGGAGGCAGAGGCAGGAGGATTGCTGTGATGTGAGTTTGAAGCTGAGCTCATGGCCAGCCTGAACCACAAAGCGAGACCCTGTCTCAAAAAAAAAATAAATAAATAAATTTTTTAAAAAATGAGAGCAATTGTTGATAGTGACATTCTTTCTCTCTCTCTCTCTCTCTCTCTCTCCAAAACAGGAGAACAGAAAAGTGGAATAGTATACAAGATGAAAAGATGGAATTGAGATGTTTGGGGGACTTTTTGTTTTGTTTTAAATAAGAGAAAATTATGTTGATATGCTTCTGCGAATCACACTGTAAAAACAAGGAAACTGATGTGTCAAAGAGGTGAAATTTGCCAAAGCAACATGCTAAGTAGAACTTTTTTCACAGGTGAGGGTTGGCCTTACACAACTGTGGACTTCTCTCTAGTGTCAAGAGGAAAGGCGGAGTGCATGGGCAGATGCAGAGAGGTGGGCAGATGTGGGGCATAGACCCAGAGAAGAGTTAATAAAAGATCCAGCAATTTCAGTAGAATAGAGAGCAGAAAGTAAAGATCCATGATGTATTAGAGGCTGGGGAGAAAAGCAGAGTGTGGACATCATCTGGGTAAGTGGGCCAGGAAAACATAGTATGATTACTACATTTACTAGTCATGGGCATGAATTTAAATAAGATCAGTCAGGGAGGAAAAACAGGTACAGAAAGGCAGATAGTAGACAGGTTTCACGGTTGTAGTGGCGAGAGGCAGGTGCAGCTAGAGAGTGATGCAGTGGAATGAGGCTGAGAAAGGAAGTTCTGGATAAAGTTTGTCATCACAATATCAGCCATATTAAGGATATTAGGGCTGAAGATTTAGCTCAACAGTTCTTGCCAGTGCCTAACTGGCAAGCACAGGGTCCCAAATTCAATCCTTTGCACACACACACACAAAAAAATTATACTTGAAACTAAATTATAAAAGGAAACTCAGTTTTGGTGTTCTTTTTTTGTTTGTTTGGTTGGTTTGTTTTTTGAGACAGGGTCTCGTTTTGCAGTTCAGCCTGGCTCTGAACTCACTATGTAGCCCAGGCAAGTCTCAAACTCAAAGCAATCCTCCTGCCTCTGCCTTCTGAGTGCTGGGATTACAAGTGTGAGTCACCACACCCAGCACTGATGCATGTGGTTACCGGGGATACCAAACCCAAGCCCTTGCATTTGCAAGGCAGGTGCTGGAACCACAGTTTGTAAAGTAAGGCAATGGCATTCTTTCTGACGTGCCTGAAAAACAATTCTGGCAGGTTTGAACAGGACAAACAAAGCTCATTAGTGAAAATATTGACTCTGTGCAACATATAGAAAATATAGTTTCTTCTATAAAACAAAGCCAGTAAATGCAAGGCTTCTTAAAGTAATGCTTTGGGAAATCTGAATCTATTTTGGGCCCACACTAAGCTTCTTATCTCAGTGGCTTTTAAATTTTCCTTAATATCTAAATTACAAAAATGAATTCTGTATTCTGAAACAAGTCTGTTTAATATTGCCCTTCCTCAAGTTCTGATAGTCAGCATAAATAGAATGCTGTCCTATGACTTGGCCTGTGAAAAAGAAAAGATGAAAGAAAATCTACTTAAAATAAATTAACAATTTCTGATCATGGGAAATTTGCATCATTACTTTGGACCTTGTATAATGCAGTTGTTTCTGATTGGTCCTAAATTAGGTTTTTAACTGATCAGATATTAAACATTCTCTCTACCCTTCTCTTTCACACACACACACACACACACACACACACACACACACACACACCCCACATACACACACACTGAAAATAGCATGAAACAAAAAAGATTAGAGTGTAACATAAAAGAATTAAGCATAAAAAAAGCATTCATTCTTCCAGTAAAATATGAAATAATTGCTTTGGAATTTTCCATATATAACTACAAATATATCCAGATTTATAATTTGTCAAGTAGTTTGAGCATTACCATTTGATAATAATTCTAATATAAATATAATGAAAGTTTAGGGAACAGTATCTTTCCCTTTGTAAATTAAGTATGCTCCAAGTTAAAAAGTCAGTTTTGCAAAAGTCAGTTTGAAGAAAGGATGTGCTCAACATTGGAGCTACATTCTCTGTGGAAACAAATGTTGTAAGAAGTGTCCTTATCCCCAAATCATTCTTTTTGGAAACTGTGGAATTCCTTTGTCATATAAAGAGTATCAGATTGTATTTTCTTTGCCTTCACCTTTTTTTTACTATTAAAAATATTTAAGATGTTAAAATATTTAAGATTCCAGGATCTGATTTTTCTACTTTAGCTTGGCATTAAAATGATTTTAATGCATTCACTTCTAGTTAGTTTAATTCTGAACCCCCAAATAAAAGAAATAGACCTCAAATTAATTATTTCATCATCAAAGAAAATAAGGCTCCCACAATGATATAAACCAAATTTTACTAACATTTCTCTTTCAAGTTCTGAGAGTTCAATGATTTTACTAAACTACTGGTCAACTGCACTAGTATATATATGTGAGAAGCCTAGAGATATTAGGAACTTATGTTTAAAGATTCAGGTATTTCTGTGTTTTATTTACCACTTAGTGCAAATGTTTTGTTGTTTACATGTCTGTTCTAGACCTATTTCAAATCCTTCAATTTATATCAGATTGTGAATGTATTATTATCTTCTTTAGCTTATTCACAGTATGTATTTGCTTTGATTAAAATATCTGGATAAAATAGTAAGTTTTTAGGAACTACATATATGTATGAAAAACCAATGAATAGCTTTCTTAAAGATAGCTTAAGCGGCAGTGAAAGCAGCTCTACTCTTCACCTCCAGACACCAATTTAAAAGTCATCATTAAGAACCATCTGACTGACACCTACAACTGAAAGGCAGTGGTTTCGAAATGCCAAATGAAAACCTGAGTTCAACAGCTGTAGGCAGTCCCACTGTGACCTATACTATTTCCATTTATGTTTCAATATAAAAAGGATTACATGAGTGTGGTGATGCAGGTTGGTAATCTCAGCACTCAAGGGACTGACCACGAATTGGAGGCCGGCCTGGGCAACATACTGAATTCCAGGCCAACTTGAATTACACAGTGAGACTTTTTTTTTTTAAAGTAAAAAATAAATAAATAAGTAAATAAATAACTTTTGATATTTTCCTAGTAATTTAATGAAATTGATTTTCAATACAAATGTGACAAAGTGAAGCACATCTTAAAATATAAAATTTGGGCCGGGGATATAGCCCAGTGGTTCTGGCGCTTGTCTTGCAGCGCAAGGGCCCGGGTTCGATCCCCAGTAACCACATACAATACTGGGCGTGGAGACTCACACCCAGCAGCAACCAGTACCACATACCACGGTGCCCGGCGTGGTGGCTCACGCCTGTAATCCCAGCAGTCGGGAGGCAGGGGCAGGAGGATTGCTGTGATGTGAGTTGGAGGCTGAGCTCAGGGCCAGCCTGAACCACAAAGGGAGACCCTGTCCCCCCCCAAAAAAAAATAAATAAAAAAAAATATAAAATTTAGTTAAAAATGTATTTTAAATAAACAGCTATACCTAAACAGAGAATAATATTCATCTTACTATAAATAGCTGGCTTTCAAAGTTAACTATTATTTTTACCAATAAAGCCCTGGCATTTCATTAAGAATCTATGTTTAAGTCTTCTAACAAAAGCAATGACCTTTTCCTCTCTATTTAAGAATAAAATTATAGGCACTGCCGTGACATTATGAATTCATTATATAATTCTGACTTTAATAAGGAAAGCTTTAGTATTTGTTGTCAGATTTTGCAAAGGTAAGAATAAATTTAGATGATCATGAAGGGGAATAAAAATTAGAACAGTAAAAAATTCAACCCACAGATATAATTGTTCAAATGTTCAGCTTAATCCCATTTCTAAATGGGACTGCCCTTTTACTGATTTAAAGGTGGTCTCACAACACATAAGCCTTATAGTTTTCCACCATTCATCTCACCACCAGTATGGTATCAAACAAGAAAGGGCTTCTGGGTTCGTGGGAACTAAATTGAAATCAGAATGACACCTTTTATTAGTACTGTGACTTCAGAAAAGTTATCAAATTTTCTGTGCTTCTGATTGTACATTCTTGTAAACATACTTAATTCTGCCTAGTGGCTGTGATGTTTAAATTAAGAATGTTAAGTAAAGTTTTAGGGAATAAGAAATAGGATGTTATCAGATACTTCTGCAGTGGATTCTGGTCTCCTGTGAAGCAGTACAACATCTATGAGATAAAAAATGAAGAATAGACACAGGGACAGAGACTCGAGAGAAAATGAGTCTGGGCTGATCTGGGCTGATCCAAGCTGCTCTCAGTAGCAAAGACAACTCCCAGGCCATCCAATGTTTATTTATTACAAGTGTGGAAAAGAGGGAAGCTGGGAAAGCCTTGGAACACCAGCTGATAACAAGTATCAAGCAGCCTGGACTGTAGAATGAGAACACAAGCATATCTTAGCTGAAGGGAACAAACAATTCATTGTGAAGGGAGGAATTTAGCTGGAGTCAGTTGATTATGGCTGAGAGTGAACTCTTCCAAGCTCTGCTGTTCCCAATGTAATACAGCCAAATTAAGGAGGGGCAAGAAACTTGTGCCACTATAACCTGCTAATAGTGTGCAAAGGTGTCTGCTACATCAAGTGTTAATACATGACACTTAAATAGTCAAGGGATGCTAAGGAGATGCTACCTCTGACAGAACTGAAGGAGCTGACCTACAAGATGGTGAGAACACTCCAGACAGAGGAAAGCAGAGCACTCAGGCCTCGTTCAAAGAACAGGGAAGATGCCAGTAGAGCTGTAAGAGACTGAATAAAGGCAGAATGTGAGAAATTAGGTTAGAGAACAAGACAAGAACATGTAGGCTATTGTATTTATTAAGACTGACTCTTAGGGCAATTGAAATGACTGCTGTGGAAGAAGTAACTAAGAAAAGGAAAGAGTGGAAGTTGGGAGTCTGATGAGGAGTCATAACAATCATTGGGGTGAAGCAGTGGTGGCTCAGCGGTGTGAGCCTGGTCAGCCTGGGTGTGGCTCGAGGGTGAACCTGATATGCCTGAAAACCTTGGGGTGAACTGTGTAAGAAAAGTGTGGAGTATGAGAGAAGAGGGGCATCCAATGACACAAGGCCAACAACTGGAAGAATAAAGATCCTGTACACTGATGGGAAAATAGGGAACGAGGTTGAAACAATCTTAGTGATAACAGAGGTTTGGGTGGGTGGCAGGAGAATGAGTATTAAAGATTCAGTTTCCGGCCAGGGATTTAGCTCAGTGGTTCTGGCGCCTGTCTCGCCAAGTGTAAGGACCACGGTTCGATCCCCCAGTAACCACATACAGTACTGGGCATGGAGACTTACGCCCACCAGCAATTAGTACCACATACCACACTGCCAGGCGTGGTGGCTAACACCTGTAATCCCAGCACTCGGGAGGCAGAGGCAGGAGGATTGCTGTTCATGTGAGTTTGAGGCTGAGCTCAGGGCCAGCCTGAACTACAAATTGAAACCCTGTCTGAAAAAAAAAAAAAAAAATCAGTTTCCAACACATTATGTGCAAACTTTCAGTAGGCTCCAAGTAGGCATGTCTAGCAGGCAGCAGGAATTATGGGTTTGAAGACAGAAGTCTGCAGAGGTCTAAACAGCCTAAACACTTGGGAGGCATCAGCACATGGATAACTCGAGATACCCAATGATCAGAGAGCAGGTATGGATAGAAATGTGATGATGTGTGAGGACTATAATCTGGAGTGCTCTAGAGGTGAGACACGGACACAAAGCTTGGTAAACAGTGGCTGCCAGTGGGGTAGGTGAAGTTGCCTACAGTACTCATGAAGCCCAATGAGAAAAAGGTAATGAAGAGTAACTGTGTGTAAAAATGTTCTCAAATTAGCTAATAAATTTAGGAATTGCTAATTAGCTTAGGAATAGGAATAGGAATCATAAGTATGATGGGAATCATTTCTACAGATGGGTGGGAACTAAGCTATGGTTGGACAGGTGGAATCTTGGCCAGAGTCCATCCCCTACTAGTTATGTTCCTGGTTCTAGACAGAACATGGGAAAGGCTGTGTAGGAGCTGTTACTCTAATTCACATCGGCGGGAACTGCTGAAGCTCCCTCTGGAGGATGGAGGACTGTCATGAACCTGAGCAGGTCCTGTTAGATAAATGAACCACCACAGATTAGTTTAATACAGTGGGACCTTGCTTAAAATCCAGTTGCAACCAGAAGCACAGAATTAAATTTATGAACTCAGGTACAACAAAGGGAATAGTGTACATGAATGTGAGAGGATCAAGACATAATTTTATATAATTCACTGAGCAATAGCAGTAATCTAACCTGATCTCAACTCTCCACCCTTGCAGTGGTTTCATTTATTCCTAATTAAAACACTTTCTGGAAACTGCTGTTTCTACGGATGGAGCATATATACACACTACTCTTCCATGCTAAAAACCCTTGAAAACCTAATTTTTTCCTGTGGTGGTTGTTAAAACAAATTACTGCAATCTTTGTGGCAAAAGAGAATGGAAATTTAAGCCACATAGGATACATATTCCATAACGCCAGCACTTTGGCAGGCTGAAGCAGGATCTCAAATGTGAACCTAGCCCGGTCAATTTAGCAACTTAGTACAAAATGTTAAAAAGGCTGGTAAAGGCCCTAGGCCAAATTAGCACTACCACATACCCTTTCCTTTTCCTACCAGAGGAAAGACAGGCTCATTAGTATGCCTGAGGAGCTGAGCAAGGTCAGTTTATAGTGGATTAAGAGAATAATTTACCAGACTTCTTACTCATGTAGTACTGGAAAAATGCACAGAAAAGGGCTTTAAAGGATAAAAAGTATCAACAGAAAACACAGTCAAGGTGTAGTCAGCACTGGCAAAATTAATGGAGTCCTGCCTGGCTACTGCTGCAGGCTTCCCAGCCGGGAAGAACAGCCTTACACCTAGCATAAAGCCAGTGCCTGGAGGGAAACAGGAAAAAGGATGTACAAAGCGCACTATGCAGTTCTGATGAAACAGTCAATATATACCACTTAATTTTTTCAGGGTTGGTTATTTTTTGGGTTTTTTCCCTCAAGTAAACAACCTTAAAAACAAGATGAAACTCATGGGCCCCTCCCCAGATTTGAAGCCCCTATTTTTATGTAAAATGTGGACTAATTTGCATTTTTGTTTTCTACTTATCTACACTGCTTTTATTTTCAAGTTCCATTCCAGAACTTCAGGTAAATGAATGCCTCTAGGTACCCAAGGATTCTTCTGCAGTCAGTAACTACTGTCAACACTCAAGCACAAGCCCGAAAGTAACATTTTTCCACTGTTGCATTCCAATCCTAACATTAAAATACAGGACATAAGCACAACAGATTATGCACTAATTACGAATGCATACTCAAGACAGTAAGATTATAAATATGGTACAGGGTGTTCCTGGAGAGGGAAGGTGGAAGGCGGGAGGTCTTTTAGTTGCATCTAGTTTATTTCTGAAATAAGGAAAAAAATCTGAAGTATGTATGGCGTAATGACAATACGTCTTGCTAACACATATGGCATTCTCACAGAGCTAGAAAAAGCTACAAATAAAGCCTTCTGATCCCACCATCCTGGACTCCTCAAAGGCAGCTGTTAAATATCTACAAGCACATTTTCACTCTACTTAGTAATAGCTGAGTTCAGGCCTGTCTAGGTTCAGACCTGCCCTGTCTAGGTTCAGTAAACACCACTAGTCCAAGGACGTTTGGTCTTCAGCATGCTGCTCAGAACTATCTCAGTATTTTATTTCTCCAATTCGTGTAACTGAATAACAGAACCTAAGTTTATGAGAACTAAATAACCTGACAAATGTGAAGCACTTAGGAGGCAACTATTCTAACATTAATACACTGGGCGAGACATGTATCTCTTTTGATGTCAACCGACAGCGCAAATACCTTTCTCTATCCCAAAGTCACAAATATTATGTTATATTCATTTTCCCCCCAAAATGAAATTCACCATTACTTTTTTGTTTTCAGGAATTTTTTCATCAAAAATATGTGCACAGGTACTACATAAACCTGTCTGATTCTTCAAAATTTTGTTGGTAGCAGTTCAACTAGAGGTTGAGTTACTCAAGCCTAAGTCATTTATAGGCATATGATACAGAGTAATAATTATGATCATAAAATATTTTAACTGAAGTTAGGTAAATCTATTAATTTTCTGTTTGATAAGAGATACACATATAGACCTAGTCTTTAAAAAAAGCAATTCATGGGCCAGGGATTTAGCTCAGTGGTTCTGGTGCCTGTTTTGCAGGCACAAGGGCCCGGGTTTGATCGCCGGTAACCACATACCTGTTCTGGGCGTGGAGACTCACACGCAGCAGCAATCAGTATCACATACCACAGTGCTGGGCATGGTGGCTCATGCCTGTAATCCCAGCACTCATGCCTATAATCCCAGCACTTGGGAGGCAGAAGCAGGAGGATTGCTGTGATGTGAGTCTGAGGCTGAACTCAAGGCCAGCCTGAACTACAAAGCGAGACCCTATCTCCAACAAATAAAAAAATAAAAAAGCAATAAAAGTTTTTATGTAGAAACTTATTAGTAAGAGATCAATAAAGTCACAGACTGGCCAGTACAGTATATGCAGAGCACTGCTCTGGATACTCAACACAGATATGAAGCAGCACTCATCAAGGCCAGGACAAAACAGCCTTTGGCAAAGTCAAATACTTGGACAAAGTGAAAATGTAGAGTTAACATACAGGATAGAAGGGACAGGTGAGCAAGCCAGATCCCTACACTGCTTTGCAGAGGTCAGTCTTTCACGTCTCCATTATCTTCAGGAAGCTACTTGAGGATATGTACTGCCAAGTGGCATATATCTAAGGAAGACACAAGCTACAGTAATGGGGAGACAGGGAATCTGACACGGGGAAGAGGCAAACTCTCCAGAGCATGATAGTGGAGACTTCAGGATGACAGCTTTACCTCAGCCCTAGAAGTCCAGACCGGATGAAGCACACTGCTTATCCAAAATGAAAGGAAATACTACAACTGTCAGCTTCAAACATAACCGCCCACAAGGTGTTTATGCTTTTGGTGAAGATCTGTCAGCTGACGCAAGGAAATACAAATTAAGAAAGGGTAAAAATAACATCACTCAGTGCTGATCAGTGTTTATATAACTTTAATAACTCATTTAACCATAGTAAAAAACATCCAGACTGAATGACAATGTAATCATATGGAGAAGAAAAAGGGGGATAAGAGAATATAAAAAGCTGAGAAGACAGAAACTATATTAGGAATCAAAGAAAAAAAATGCTTACAAATAAACTAAAAGTAATAAGCAGGTTATCTGGAGATGTAGTAATAAGTAAAAAGAGTTGAAAGTGCTTGCTCTGAGGATAGGAAGAGAAGATAACAAAGTCAATAGAAGTAATGTATTTTTCTTTAGTAAAGAGCACTGATTATTCTTTTTAAACAATGTGTGTGTATGCTTAAAAAGTAACAGACAAAAAATTTAAACAACACAAAATCTAGTAGCGTCAGGCTTGTAAAAATCCCATAATTGTTTATCATTTTATTATTATAATGACAAGACAAATGATTCTTCATATCACCATTATATTCATGCTAACGATAACAATACTTTCTGTATTATAAATGTTACTTGATCTTAAGACACTATTTACTATGCTTGGAATAACAACATGCTTAATAAAAGAAATAGAAAACATTCCATTTTTTTTTAACTGAGCAAAGTACCTACTTTTGTATAATTTACATCCAACTCTTAATGTTAGTAATAGAAGCAATGAAATTACTTTACCTCTTGATTTTTAATAACAAGACTAACCTCTGAAGACATGCACTACAACCATATAACAGATTCTGTCATCAATATGATGGTCTTGGCATCTTAATATATTATGTTCACACATTATGTGTTATTTTTAACATATAAACAGATGAAAATGAACAAAAGTTCTTAAAAAAGAAATAAAAATAGCTAATAATAACATTAATGTATCTCACTTGTTAGGAAAGAAACAAACTTTTTAAAATGTCCTATTTTTCAGTTATCCTAACAGATTAAATATACAAGAAAAGATAATACTTGACTAGAAAGCATACAGATAGGAATGGTCAGTTATTTTATTAAATGAAAGTGTAACTTGTACAGACTTTTAAAACAGCAATGTGGTAATACTTACCAAAGCTTTAAAAATAAACACTTAAGCCCTTTGAGTCAGTTATTCTACTACTAAAGCTTTTAACACAATTAACTACCTTAAAACATACAAAGACACTCACTGCACCACCACTTACAGTAATAAAATGCAGACAACCAAAATATTTAGTACAGAGGAAAATGAGCACATTACGATACACCTTTGTTATTTCTGGCAGCGGGCTGCAGCTGAATGCCATCCTCACCAACATGCCTTAGCGAAACGGCTAAGAAATGTTTTCCAACCGAATATACTAGCTCAGTGTCAGGCACTGGTCTTCTCTGTGACCAGATGTGAGAAGACGGAAACTGAAGGTATAGCTGGGGGACTACTGGGAGTCAGCTTCCTCACCAATAAAACAATTATAATAGGAAAAATGGCCTTATCCTTTCCTGCCTTCTAGAGACAATTTTATTAAGATGTAAAAGTGGAAGTTACAGCCATTATTCTTATAACTGGAAAGGCGAATGAGCCTAAGGCAAAACAAGTAAATTCAGGCTAAGGCCAAACAAACAAAACAAAAAATAACCACCCTAAATTGCAAATGTTCCTACTTACTTAAGCCATTTATAATCAAATTGTTACCTCAGATCAAAATGGTATTAGTCCTACAAGAAAGCACTCTAGAACCACTACAAGTTCATGTAATAGAGATAAGTTATCAATAGCAGATGCAGAGTTTAAAAAATTTTAAAATAGATGTTCCCATTAAAAAACTAAAAAGTTTACAGGGATTCATTTTGCCAAGCAAAAGGTACTGGAAAGATACTCATGGTTTGAACAGTAATGATTTCAGACAGATAGGATTTAAATATTTCCTTTCTGCATAACTGCATTTTTCTACCACCTTCATTTATCAGTTAAAGATTCTGCCATCCTGATATTTCTAGTAATTCAACCCAAATTTGGACGGGGAAACATACACTCTATGGCCTATTTGAAAGAGAAGTCTGCTTTTCAACAGTAAAGTTTACAGTTTCTTAAAACAAAACAAAACAAAACAAAACAACTTCTTTAAAATAAAATGATACTATCAAGAGATTTTTTTCAGTGAATAGGGAAGATTATAGTTTTCACTTTCTCTTGTTACTTCATTAAACACATCATGACTTTGTACCATTTCGTATTAGAATTTCTTCTGTAAAGTAAAAACAGTCCCAAAATGAAGGATCTTCAGGTGTCATGGGAACCGCAGATGACATTAAATCATTAAAGGTGAGAATAGTGAACTGCCTCTGGGATGGCTTAGAATCATCTTGGGACGGAGCCTACGAGGAAAAAAATAAATTACATCATAATGTACAAACAAGCCTATAGCCAATTTTATGATCATGAAGATAATAGGATAAAATTACAGTTCAATAGTACTAAATTAAAACAGTATAATTTCTAGAATATTTGTACTCTTTACATTAGTTACCAATATAAATGGAATGGTAAACAGAGTTCTCGAACTTTTTGTATTTGACAATAGCCTCTGGTATAAACATAAAACTGCACAAACTTACAACAGAGAAGTAACATTTTTTTAGGTACATGTTTGCAACACAAACTGTTTGCATCCCTTATCTGGAGTTGATCCAAGTACTCCTTCTTTCATCCCCTTTCGTTTTTTCCCTTCTCCTTTCATTTCTTGATCCCTTTCTCATTTAAGTAAGATCTATTTCCCTACTTCCTATTATCTACCTTTTATTCTTTATTTACAATTTGAGTTTCTCATGTAGGAGAAAACACATGATGTTTAAGTCTCTGTGTCTGATTTCTTTCACTTAACATTACAAGGTACAACCATTTTCACATAAATGCTTCAGTTTTAGCAGCACAGTATTCCACTGTGTAAGTACCCCATTTTTTTTAATCCATTCATCTGATGATGGACATATAGGCTGCATCCAGCTTAGCTATTATGAAATGTGCTACTATAAATATAGGTATGTATGTTTCAGTGTAATATAATGTCTTTAATTCTTTCAAGATGATACCTAGAAAGGAAATAATTAGGTCGAATGGAATTTCTAGTTTTAGCTCGAGTTTTATGACTATACTATTTCACACTGCTAGTAGCTTTCTTCCACCCCCCATCCTATCCAGCATTTATTATTTCACTTCTTGATGACAGCCATTTTTCCGTGATGAAGTGGAATCTCAGTGTTATTTTAACTTGTATTTCACTAATGACATGTGACATCAAACCTTTCTTCATGTATTTACTGCCATTTGTACTTTCTCTGTGAAGAGTCTATTTACTTTCCTTCCCCAATTTTTATTGGGTCTTTTATTTTGGAGGGGTTATATTTTTTGTTTGTTTATTTATTTATTTATTTTTTTTTTTTGGAGACAGGGTCTCACTTGGTGGTTCAGGTTGGCCCTGAGCTCAGCCTCAACTCACATCACAGCAATCCTCTTGCCTCTGCCTCCCTCCCAAGTGCTTGGATTACAGGCGTGAGCCACCACGCCCGGCACTGTGGTATGTGGTACTGGTTGCTGCTGGGCGTGAGTCTCTATGCCCAGCATTCTATGTGGTTACTGAGGATCGAACCCAGGTCCTTGCGCCTGCAAGCCAGGTGCTGGAGCCACTGAGCTAAATCCCCGGCCCTGGAGGGGTTATATTTTTGAGATCTTTATATATTCTAAGTATCCATCCTTTGTGTGAGAAATAGCTGGCAACCTTTTTCTCATTCTGTAATTTTTTTTTGCTGTGCAGAAGCTTTTGAATTTGATATGATCCCATTTGTTGATCTGGGCACTATTTCCTTAGCATCTGGGGTTCTGTTCAAAAAGTCCATAGCTATGCCTTCGGCTGCAGATTTTAACTATTTTGTCTTCCTATAAGTTGTGTTTGTTTTAAATTTAGTTCTCTGGTTCATTTTGATTGTGACTAATATGTATTTAACAATACATTTAATATGTGACAGATATGGGCCTAGATTAACTCTTTTGCATAAGGGTAGTCAATTCTTCCAGTGCCATTTGTCAAAGAGGCTATCTTTCCTCCAGGGGAATAATTCCAAATGAAATTAAAAGCGTATCTTCTACTCTGAAATACAGCTATTATGCAAGAACTCAATCCAGTGTAGACCTTTCATAATCTGTATATTCTAGAACAGGTTGAGTTCTCTAACTTGAAAGTCTAAAATGTGAAATGCTCCAAAATCTGAATCTTTCTGATCACCAAAATGACGGCACTCCTGACCTCAATTGATCAGTCAGTCAAAACACAGGACACTAAAACTATTGTACAGATTACCTTCAGGGTGCTATGTAAGACACGGTAACGAATTTGCTGCTTAGGAGTAGGTACTCTTCCTCAGATACTTCATATTGTACATGTAAATACTCCAAAAGGCAAAAAATAAAATAAAATGAAATAAAAGCAAACTGCTCTGGTCCCAAGCATTTCTGAAAAGGACTACTCAATCTCCATATACAGTACATGGGTTTTATACAGTTTTCTAAAAAAGTCCAACACTTACATGATGTATGTCTCATAGCTGCATTGTGACATAGTGCTTATCCCAGTTTCATAGTGGGGAAACTTAGGCTCAAGAAAAATCAAACAATTTGGCAAAGCTTAACAAGGCTTAAATGGACCTACTATGCCAGTGCTGGCAGATTCTATGAACAGAAATAAAAAGCAGAGAGTATTAACTATGCAAACGCCTCAAGAACTACAAAGCTGCAAAAAAGCACTTGCAGAGTTCTCCGTCAGGATGGTTTCCAATATCTGGTATCAATTTTAACATAACCACTTTTAAGGAGGATAATCTAAGAGGAATTTTAATTCTTTGATTACTGTATGTACACATGCATTCATAAATTCATTACTGTACACAGTAATCCATTTGCTGTTTAGAAGCAGATACTATTTGTAAGATACTTCATACTGTATATGTAAATACTCCAATAGGCAAATAAGACACCATGCACATACTGTATGCCACATTCCCTCACGGGGGTTCCCTAAAAATAGTGTACATAATTTTGATTATAACATTGCCAGAATTCCTTAAAAAATTATGTCTGTAGGGCCAGGGATTTAGCTCAGTGGTTCCAGCGCCTGGCTTGCAAGCGCAAGGGCCCGGGTTCAATCCCCGGTAACCACATACCATACTGGGTGTGGAGACTCACGCCCAGCAGCAATCAGTACCACATACCACAGTGCCGGGCATGGTGGCTCACACCTGTAATACCAGCACTTGGAAGACAGAGGCAGGAGGATTGCTGTGATGTGAATTTGAGGCTCAGCTCAGGGCCAGCCTGAACTACAAAGTGAGTCCCTGTCTCAAAAACAATACAAAACAAAAACAAAAAAATTATGTCTGAAAAAACACAAGTATATGTAGGCTGTGAATCTCTGCCCCTAAGTTTTTTCTCCCTCACTTAAGACAAACAGATTGTGAAAGAAATTGGTGTTATGGCACAATGTACAATCTCTTAAATATTTGATGTTATAATTTGGGGAATAATTTAGGATTTACTTTAAAAAGGAGAAGAGGTTCAATATGTAATCTATTACTCCTCAACACTCAACTAAGTACCCTTCATATTCAACACAGTCCCAGTTTCTTAGGGAATAACTTTCTATTGAGATAATTAAGATAGTGTTCATAGTGAATTGTTATTTGAGTCAACCCAGGGACTCTCTCTGGGCTATATGCCAGCTTCCTCTTTTAATTTAAATTTTGAGATAAGATCTCTCTAAATCACCCAAGCTATGCTGAGCTCCAAATCCTTCCTGCTTCATGCCTCAGGCTTCCAGAGTGCTGGGGTTAAAGGCATGGTTGGAACACCACTACATGCAATTATAGTAAATTTCTATTGGAAACATAAGCACAATAACATTATTAGCAACATTTTTCTTTGTAATACTGAAGTTCATTTCAATACAAAGTAGGTAAAGTTTTGGTAATTCCAGTATTAAGGATGTGCTAGTGAAAAATACTTTTAATTCTATAATATTCCAAAAACAAACATTTTTAACCTGATACAAGGTGAGAGTCTGTTTTTAGCAATAATAGATAAATTTAACATTGATTTATGGTTTTTAGAAAACAGACAAATCTTACATCCTTCTGCTTAGATCCATCGGGTTTCCGAAGAGCCACTGCCACAAAATGATGTTCATCAATTTTGCTTTCCTGAAGAATAAAACATAAAGAAATAGATTAATTAATACATGTTCAGTTTTATTTACATTTTAAAGTCTTATTTTCTTTCTTTATGTACACATACAAAAGTATACATACACAAACACATTTTCTCTTTCTCATCCAAGTACCGAGTAATAGGCAAAATAACTGAGTATTGACTGCATGCAGCTGTAGTATCTGTCCTAACATTTTAAAATACAAACCCTGTCCCCACTTGTATTAACACAACATAGTTCATTTTCTGTTTGACATTTCTTAATGAATAGGTTTGGGTTATGCACTTTCAACAGAAGTGTTACATAGGCACATAGCTACTATCTGCTCCTCACTGGTGATATTAATTTTATAAATGCTTAAATGCACATTAAAAAAATGAGATTGCATTTCTGGCTTGTAAGCATTTAGTTAACTACATACTGAAGCCTACAGAAGTCATGGCAAAAATTTATAGGCAACACTTAACAAATGTGTAATTTTCTATTTTCCCCTACAAATCACACAAAGTGAAAGGGGGCTAAACATTGTAATAGTGATTGAGTCAGACACAAGACAAAATTACAAATAACTATTAGAAACTAAAAAGAATTTTCAATTAAAAGCCACCTAACCAAGGCATTCTTTTATTATCCTAGCAGTTGAATGAATATAAAATTATAATCAGAAAGTTATTAAGCACCTTTAATCCTTTATCCTTCTTTTTATATTTCCACACCTTAAGGTATCCAAATTAGCAAAAAGTAACATGTAAGAATAAATTTAAGATAAGAATAATTATACAGGAAAAAAAGACAGACTAAGAATCAGAAAATTTTAATAGGATAAAAATTATAAAAAAATAAGCTGATCACAAAATTGTTTTTCTTAAACAATTAGATAAACCACAGATTTAACAGTATCTAAATTAATTTTTTAGACATGTATATATATGACAACCTTACACTACAAAAATAAATCACAATAATGTACTATAAACATTTTTTGCAATAGGATCTTCCTCACTTCTTGCACTGAATATATCAGTAAAATGAACATTATACAAAGATATTTTGGCTACAATTACTTTTGAAGAAACACATGCGTCAGCACTTCTAGAGTAGCTGTACAGATGGCAAGGACCACAGGCAACTGCGGGCAACAACCACTCATCAGCTAAAATGCCAAGATCCTGTTCAATTTATCTGTCTACATTGTTACTAAGATTGATGTGTCTCAACGGCATCTCAAACTTAAAATTCCATTGTTTTCTAGCTCTTTATATCTCAGTAGACAATAGAATAAGCTAGAGAATTCTAAACTTGATATCTAACTGCCTTAACGTTTACATACCATCATAAACAGGACCTGGTCTTATTGAAATACAAATTTAATTTTACCTCTCCCTACATAATACCTAGTAAGAAAACAACAGGTGAGAAAATTAGTGAACATCTCCTATTTTACTGCTCTTTATTCCTGTTCACTCATTTCTGTGAAACTGACTTTCTCTGCACACCAATACAGGTCTTGTAACCACATTTCAATACAGCCCATTACTATCCTGGGCTCTGGACACTACATGAGCAGAAGAATTACAATGGACCACTTCCTTGGCTGGCAGCGGGTTTGGAGGATGGGTCTGGAGATAAAACACAGAACCCAACTTAGGACAGAGAGTCTTTCTATAGGGATTTTAGGCTGATAACAGAGTGGGCTACCCAGTCTCTCTCAAGTTTTTAAATTTTAAAATGGTGTAGGCAGGTCTTTTCATGCAACGTAGACCAGAGAAGCTGAGAAAGCTGATGTATACGGAAAATGACAGATACAAACAACAGAAAAGAAAAAAAAAAGGGAAGACAACAAAAAGGCAAAAGATAAAGAGCTCTGAATTCTTTATTGTTTAAGTTTGGCTAATTCTGAGGTCTAATTATTAAATCCCCGTGAGCCATACAAAGTGACTCTCTTTGGCTAGTCAAACACATGAAGCTCTTTTAATTCCAGGACCTAATCCATTCTGCTTAACTCACAGCGTCTGATCTTCCAACTATCAGGGCCAACCTGAACTATAAAGTGAGACCCAATCTCAAAAAACAAAATAAAATAAAACAAAATATAGAAATTCTTAATTATAACAAGTCAGATAAATTTCTTACCTCAAATGCCCATTCTTTTTCTTCTTCCCCATCCAGGAACAAACGTGTTTCTTTATAAACCTGTCCTATGTCCAAGTTTAATGGAGAGATATCAAATTCAAGCCGTTGTAATTCAAATCCCAGTCCAACACCAATGGCTTTAATGAAGCTCTCTTTCAGTGCCTACGATACAGCAGGTATTTTTCTCTTAAGACTATTCAGTAAACAAAACTTTTCACAAAATCTACAGGGCCAATATATCCTGATTTCTAACTTTATACTATGATACAGCATTTTTAAAAATCTACACAGAATCACAGAAATAAACCACCCATGTGACAGAATTAAATTTTAAAAAGTAAAAAATGCTCAGCCAGGGCTTAGCTCAGTGGTTCTGGTGTCTGTCTTGCAAGTACAAAATTCTGTGGTCGATACCAGGTAATCACACACCACAACACCAGGTGTGGTGGCTCATGCCGGTAATCCCAGCACTTGGGAGGCAGAGGCAGGAGGACTGCTGAAAGTTCTAGGCTTGCCTGGGCTACATAGTTAGTTTCTGGGCAAGCCTTAACTATAAAAAAGTGAGACCCTGTCTTAAAAGAAAAAAAAAAAAAGTAAAAAATGCTATCCTTTTGCATACAGTAAATATAAGACTGCGTACATGAATTTAAGACAGAAAACATTATAAATGGAGATAAGTAAAATGTCCTTTTATCTCTAAGAGCACTAATTGAGCACTACACATGTTAAATTTTTTCAAATTATTGTATTGTCTGGTACTACTAAAAAATCTCTTAGTTTTAGTGAAGATATTATTTTACTCTTAATGTTAGTAAAGGCCATGGAATCATTATAGACTTTTACTTTCAAAATTAGGAAGAAACCTTACCCAGTTCCTATAAAACATATCCAGTTGAGTCCACTCATCCTTAAAGCTTCTGATTGTTTCCCATTCTTTGTTGGTAAACTTTCTTTTCATAATATGAAAAAATTCTGGAATTGAACCACGGCCTATCAAGGGAAAAAAGTTAAAAACAGCTGTGCTATTAACTGAAACTGTTAAAGACAATACAAAAAGGAAAGCTATAGGTCAAGCCACATGATAATAATCCTAAATAAAATATGACCTAATCAAATGTGGAAAGCAAGAGAAGAACATATCACAAGCATGGATTAGCTTAGAAATGAGATCAGTTTGAGAAATCAGTGAAACAATAATTAATAAATTAAACTGAAAGCAATACAATTGTGCCAAGTTACTCTAAAAATCTTAAAATTTATCAGCCAAATCAGTTATAAATTCTAAATAATTTTTTTAACCTTGTCAGAAAGTTTGTGGGGCTTATTTTTTTTAAAATGGTAATTTTACACATTATGATCATATCCAACATTGAGAATTTGTACTTAAATATTATGTATTTTCTCATTTTTTATAAATTCTAAATAATTTACAAAAATATATGTATATGACAGAATATGTCTCAAAAATCAATGACAAATATTATCCCTAAAACAGAGCTGTGTTATTCCAACCTTTTAATTTTCACTTTGCTATATTATAGGAAGACTAGGAGTGTAGTAGCTGCCATGACTATACCTGACCATGTCTGAACTGGGTTCTGGGCTACAGAACCCCCAAGAATGTTGTAAGCAGAGCCCAGTGGATGATTCTGGCTGAAACTCAGAAGACCAGAATGCTGATGGGAACGCAGACAGGAAATAGGCCAGGTTCAGGTTTCGGCTAGGAACCAGGGCTCCACTGGCAATTGGACCAGACACCATATGTGTTACACTGTGGCAAAAAGTTAGTTTATATTTTGTCTACGCTGAATTTAAAGACAATGAGATCAATTAATCTAGCAGGAAAAATTTCAAGGCATACCAGTGTTCAGGCTGTAGCATGGTTACTCTTATTAGCCAGGATCTACTATGATGAGAATCAAGCAGAAAGGGTAGATATAAAGTTTGTGGTTTTACCAGAAAGGAAGTCCTTAGAGGCTGGGGACAAAAGGGAGCATGGTTCTCGAAATAATTAAAAAGAAGCCAAGTACTTTGCATCAGGACAACAAAAGACAGCTTAAAGGAACTGCAATTGGTTAGACTGAGCTATGGAGGCTGAAGAGTATGAAATGGTAAACTCCTTTAAGAAGACTTTACTTTGAGAGAGTTACAGGGCCCCTGCTCTCTCAGGGATATCCAGGTGAAGATCAGCCATACATGCAGTCAGAGGCCACCTTGGCCATGGTCCACTGCCCAAGTCAAGTCTAGCTTTACCACTATATAGAAACTTTCTATTATTATTCATTTATTTATTTTACAAATATACAAGTATTATTATGCACTGAAGTGAGAGTTAAAAACAATAGGTCATAGTTCTTGATCTCATATATTTATAACCTATAGGCCTATCAAGAGAGCCCGACGCAAACAAGATGAATCACAAACATTTACTGGAAAAATAAATGAATGCTAATTATTATTGGGTAAGTTTCTTCATGAATGTTCTATTGTCCTATCCTTGATTCATGTCCACATTATCTATCAGAAAGTTTTTAAAGGTTGGCAACTGGTAGATTCAGTTAAAACACTTATCTACTCCAACTTCCATTTCTAAAATACTTAACTGCAAAATCTGACAGTCCAAATAGCACTGTCTATAGACATTTCTTTTTTTTTTTTTTTCAGACAGGATCTCGCTTTGTGGTTCAGGGTGGCCCTGAGCTCAGCCTCCAACTCACATCTCAGCAATCCTCCTGCCTCTGCCACCCGAGTGCTGGGATTACAGGTATGAGCCACTACTCCCGGCACTGTGGTATGTGGTAATGGTTGCTGCTGGGCGTTGAGTCTCCACACCCAGTATGGTATATGGTTACCGGGGAATTGAACTCGGGCCCTTGCGCTTGCAAGACAGGCGCCGGAACCACTGAGCTAACTCCCCGGCCCTATGGACATTTCTTAAGGAAAGAAATCTGTCAAAAAAGAAAAAAAAATATGTAAAATTCCTACATTAATGTATTAGTGATATTTAATCATCTACTGATCCCATGAGAATTAAAACAATTAGAACTGCACTATAATCATTCACTAAAAACATCATAGTGCTAGGTGCTAAGACAATGAGGATCTGCAAAACAGACATGGTCCTTACAGTTACAGAGCATATACAATTTCTCCTTAGGAGATATCTTTCACATACTTCTAAGTATACAGTTAAGGAAAATAGTAAATAAGTAAATTTACTTAGTAAATAGGAAATAGTAAAATTGTTTGTGATTTCCCCCTTGCCTACCTCTACTTCAAAAGATTCAAAAACAGTTTTCAAGAAAGACTATTACAGAAGGAGAAGGGAACCAGAGTGAGGGGGAGGAGAGTCAGGGAGGGTAACAGGCTGGATATGATCAAAGTGGAATATGTACATATTATGAAAATATCACAATAAAGCCTCTTAATTTGTATTAATTAATTAAATGCACTTTCCTCTTTAAAACACTTTCCTCTTGTTTAGCCAGGATATGTATTCAATGATATTAAATTGACACCAGTACCTGAAATTTTATATCAAGACAAAGATTCTCATTCATTTTCAAGCACTGAAATATTAAACTGTGATTTTAAGACTCTCATCCAATATGGTACTTTTTATATCTTTTAAAAAGCCCTCTGACTTTTAAAAAACTAAATATAATAAAACAATCAAGGAAAAAATTAAGTACATAAATTTTTTAAAAAATACTTAAAAAGCAATTTAACACAATCACCAGAGAGCAATCACAGAACTCATTACTTATGGCTTACAAAAAAGTACACAACATAAGTCCATTTTCACATGCTTCTGAGAGTATCTCATCTATGCCACAAAATACGAAATATGACAGCAACAGAAAAAGTGATTTTGTAAATAGTCAGCAAAAGTGCAACAGCACCACACTGTGGTATTATGGGAGAAATACATAACAGGCGAATTTTTGGTTAAATGTAGTTTACCTGGGAAGTAAGAGGAAAGAAAAAGCCATCAGAATACCAGTAGAAAAGTAAATTTGTCCTGCAAACTGTCAGCACTGCTGGATATGTAAGTTAGCAACTCTTCCTAATATTATTAGATATTCGTGTCTACATTATACTTATACTACTGAATAGGTATGAACTTGGCAAGTATATACATAAATAAGAAAGATAAGTGGCTGGAAGATACATAGAACCACTGAGCAAGTTTAGAAAAACTTTATCCTCTAGCTTGTAGCATAATCTCTAACACTGGTTGGATACTAAGGAAAAACTCTGCAATAATCAAGACCTCACAGCAGCAACTAAAAAGCGTATTTTAAACACAGTAATAATGAACAACAAAATCATTCAGAGCCAATACCCTTTGGCACACAAAAGGGAAACAAACCTTAACAGCACCAGAACTTCAAAGCTTACTACACTCACCTCTCTACAACACCACCAATATGAATATTCAACAGCATGTCACTTAAAAGTTTGCTTTCTTAAAGAAAATGGACTAGTTACTTTTTAAGAAGAAGTGAGAGAGATGAATAATGTACATATCTACAGGATTACATACACTTATTTCTATAGAAAGGTGACAAAAATGTAGTTCACTTATTACCTCAATTTGTCCAGGAATTTAATGAGATACAAGTAAGACCAAAAACAACTGTGAGTTGCAAATATAGTTTCATAAAGTGCATGTAAAGGACTTCTTGACTGACAAAGACTCTCTTCCAGCTCTCAAAATGTGGAGTATAGCAAAAAAAAAAAAAAAGAAGCACTACACTGGTAATAATGTAGGCTTCAGACTCACACTTAGGCAGCCCTGAACTTCAGTTGCTTTTCTATTTCTTTAAATATACATATATCGACATGCATAGGTGTTAATAAACACACCAAAGGCACATGCAGAGTTTAACTACCGGGTTTAAATGCTAACCTCCGACACAGGTCTCCCAAGAGCATAGAAGAGACCAAGGGCCAAGAGAAGTACAGCATCAACAAGCGGCTGGATGAGAGTATGCAGTCATAATTTTCAGGCTTCTAAACCTGATATTTTCCCTGCTAGGTTTCGAACTTGCTTGGGAACCACACAGCGTTCGTTTCCTTCTCACTCTTCCCTCAAATGTCTACGTGTGTCTCTCCTGTTACTATACTTTAGAAGCGGCCTTATTTCTATTTTCAAAGATCTGCAAATAGAGAATTTTGTCCCAAGATGGATTATACCCTATTTCGATGCTACAGACGATGAGACAAGCAACTTGTAGAGTTCCTATTTCGATGCTATTTGGGATCTGAAGTAAATGTGAGTGTGGGGTAACATATGAGGAACATGGGGTGGGGTGTATGATAGTTAATCTTGACATTCAAATTCACTGGGTGAAGACATATTTCGCATATTGCTAGAGCACACCTCTGAGTGTGTCTGGGTTGTGCACAGACGCGCAACCTCGGAGACTGTGTCTGGTCCTGGACTGGTGCTCTCCTCTCCCTCCTGGCTGCTATGAATGACGACCTCTCTTCCATGAGAGCCTGCTGCTGTGGTCTTTCTTCCTTGGAGCCATGTGGCCATGGGCTAAAACTCTAAAACCATGAACCAAACTAAAACCACCCTCCTTTAAGTGAAAGGTGCTTAGTATCTGTCCCAGCAACAAGAAAGCTGGATAATAAACAGTGAATTTATTCTGTAAGTGGGACGATGCAAATTAGGCTAGGCATGGAGGTTGGCCTATACTGAGTGGAGAATGTTGCCCAACATTCATGACCACTAAAAACCACAGCCTGTGCTACTCGTCTTCACAGATGTAATGAAGTTGAAATGTAGACAGACATACTAGGGTGAGTCCTGAATCTAAGAACTGGCATGACCTCGCAAACAGCAAAGTTACCAACCAAGAATTCCTTGGAAGCACCAAACAATAAGAGCTAAGGGAGGATTTTTTCCCCAGAACCTAGGGAGGGATCAAGGTCCTACTGCCTTTCAGCTTTCCAGAACTATTAAAAATACGTGTAGTTTTAAGACGGTAAGTTTGTGGTAGGCTATTAAGCATCCCTGTGAAGCTAATACACAAATATGATTTGAAGTATAGATAAGCAGACACATTCCTGGGTTTATGAGCTATAGTGCTACATCCCTGGATTTAAATTTCAAATACAGGCTCCATCACTTCTTAGCAATATTTACTTTACATCTCTAAGGACAATGAACTCTACAGATTAAGGAATAAACATGTTGAATACCTGGAACTATTAAGTACTCAATAAATTCAATTTTACAATAATTGTGGTTGTTGTTTTTAAATGACTATCCTTAAATGAATATCCTTATTTGTCAGGAACTATTTTATCAAGTCTTTTGTGCAATCAGCAAGACTTAAGTGGTTTTTTTTTCATGAATTCTTAAGAGCGTGTTAAACATTAACTATTAACTTTTGTCTCATTTGCCAAATACATCGCTGGGGTAGTCAAAGTGATTTAACCTGAAATCACATCAGTTGACTTCATGATTTCTTCCTCATCCTTCTTTCAAAAATTTGACCGAATATGTTATTTTCTTTGTGTATTAGTAATTGTCACTAAAATTTAACTCTACCTTTGTAGCAAGAGGCAAGGATCTAATGACTTTTTTTTTACTCATTAAAAAATGTAACAAATTAAAAATAACAAAATTCCCTTTGTTAACTCTGAAAATTATACCCAGTACAATGTTTCTCAGACATTAACATGCCTAAAGATCAACTGGGAAAATGATTTAAACAAAGAACCCTTGCTGACATTCTGAAATGCTGGTGTAGTAGATATGAAGCGGTTTCAAGGATCTACATTTCTAATGAACATCCTCGCTGATTTTGATATTCTAACACCAATTTTAGAAATACCAATTTTCTAAACACTGTTTTTCAAATTATTATTACAAAAGAGTAACTGAAGCCTAGACTGATGCTTGGTGCTCTGTTTCTCTCTCACTCTTTATCTCACTCATACTCCACAGCCTCCGGTGAGATTTAAGTCTCTGACCTTATTCGGCATGTTATTCTTTTTTTAAACTGCGGTAGAATATACACATTTCTGCACATTTTAAGGTGTAGAGTTAAATGGTACCAAACTATATTCACATTGTTGTACAATGATCACCACTATCCTGGGCCGGGGGTTTAGCTCAGTGACACCACACCTGCCTCACAAGTGCAAGGTTCTGAGTTCAACCCCAGCACTACTACTACTACTACTACTACTACTACTACTAATAATAATAATAATAATAATGATAGGCACTATCCACCTCTAGAACTGAAAATTCGACCTATCTTATCTCAAATCTGTTTCCCATGAAATACTTCATTTTTGTTTCTTATCCATCTAACATCTTGCTCAGTAATATGTAGTTTCAAAGACATTTCATCATCTTTATGTCCTATTTCTTTGGTCTGTCCTATGTATCACTAACTCAATTTCCTATAAAAACTTGTCACGTATAGCTGCACAAATAAGATTCTACTTTAACTAGTGATTTTTTGGTGGTGAAGATGGATTAAAGATTTTGAAGAAGAAAAGTTGCATTTATAGCAATTTGAGGTAATTATCTCAGTAATTTTGATAAATGATGAGGACCAATTCTGTTTCAACATTTTTTTAAAAAAGTTCATAAGGAACTGTTTTGCTCAGAAAGACATTTCTTAAGCTGTTTTGATCTTTGAAATCTTTTCTTTTTAGGTTTTTTTGAGACAGGGTCTCGCTTTGTGGTTCAGGCTGGCCCTGAGCTCAGCCTCCAACTCACATCACAGCAATCCTCCTGCCTCTGCCTCCCAAGTGCTGGGATTACAGGCATGAGCCACCACGCCTGGCACTGTGTTATGTGGTACTGGTTGCTGCTGGGTGTGAGTCTCCACACCCAGTATGGTATGTGGTTACCGGGGATTGAACCAGGGTCCTTGCGCTTGCAAACCAGGCGCCAGAACCACTGAGCTAAATCCCCGGCCCCCGAAATCTTTTCTAAGTTTCTAGGTTTTCAAAAATTATTTTGGAGTCCAGGGACGTAGCTCAGTGGAACTGCATCCACCGGGCAAGCACAAGGTCCCAAGTTCAGTCCCTGCTATCACACACACATACACACACACACAAAATTATTTTGAGGTACTCCGCTAAAAAATAGCCACAGCAATATATATTTTTCTGTGCTATGATTTTATGTTTTATAATTCTCTTATGATTAATATCAATTTCATTTATTCTTTCATAACACCTAATAATAATCTGTGGAGATGATGGATAGTTTATCTAGCTAGTTCCTATTAATAGCACTCATACTGGTTCTCATATACTAAAAATCATTACTAGCCATGTTTTTCTTTTGGAGTGCCAGAAACAGAATTGCTAACCCAAGGGGAATACATATTTTCACTTTTAAGGCTATTTCTCCCAAACTGCAGCAATTTATACTTCTTCCATGTCTGCGTGATTGCTCTTGAACATCTTTACCTTTGCCATGCATTTTTTCAATGGTTTGCACATCTCATGAGCATCTGTTTCCTATGTTTATTCAATGTACAGTCCTGATTATAATTTTTTTCCATACATCTTTTATTCTTTCAGAATTTGACTGTATTGTTTCACTCAGATGACTAACTAGTGCTATTAGCATCATAAATTACTAATAAACCAATCATTTACCCACTGAATTGAAATATTATGTATGTGTAACAGGCTCTACCTTTTAACTCTCCCAATTCACTAATACCATCCTTGATCACATGGCCTAAAACTAGTTTTTAAAGCAGGTGCTACGGTTTGTGTTTATACGTTCTCCTGCAAAGCCTCATGCAAATGAGGCAGGACTGCTCTGGAGGTGCTAGCTAGAACCTAGAGTGTGTGCTCATGGTGCAATGCTAGGCCTGAGAACACCAGGATGAAGGGTGTGAGCGACGCTTGTCCTAAGGGGTCTGAATAGGGTAAAATGGGGAGGAAGATGCTGTTAAGGTTCCTTGTTGCTCTGCTGTGTTTCTGCCGTCATGAACTGCTGCTCCTCTGCCACGTGCCATCCTGCTTCAGCTATATCTGATTATGAACTGAAACCTCTACAAACTTTAAGTTAAATAAATGTTTCCTCCTTTAATTTTGGGCATTGGATATTTTGTCTCAAAAACAGGAGAAAAGTAACTAACAAAATTGTAAGGTAAAGTTCCACCACTGTATTTTTCTTATTCTAAGACATTCTCACTTATTTACTCAATACTTATTCTATGATCAAATCCTACAGAATGAGAACTATTATAATCAAGGGACAAAATCTGCAAGTAGAGACTTTTGTTTTCTGTAAGAAATTCAGAGTACAAAGGGAATATGAATTTATAAAACAGCAGTTCTTATGGAATAAGCTCTCTACAATTCTGATGACTAACAGATCCTTTCTTCAGAGACATGGTTTGGACAGTGTTACCTCCAAAGGGCACTCTGACACTGAATTGCCAATGTAAGTGTACTAAGTGGTGGTGGAACATTTAAGAGCCGACAAGGGCACAGAGGCGCTGCCTTCATGACAGCCAAATTCACTAAGCAAGGCCTCGACAGTAAGGTGGGTTCTTGCTCTTCGATGAGTTACTTCAAGAGCAGAAAGCTACAGCAAGGTGTCCTTGTGTTTTGTCCCTTTCACTTTCTGTCGTGACTTCAAGATACACCAGCATAAGGACTTCTATTGCTTATAGAGTTCCCATGCTGCAGAAAAATGAACTGAGATAAAGCTGTTTATGACCTCGACTTGGTCAATTCTGATAGAAAAACAAAACAAAAAGACACAGAAAAAATGCACACAGACACATTCAAACAGAAGGCAAGGAACACTTTGAAAAGGTTGAAAAAAAGTGCCTTGTGCTTATCTTATGTTAAGAACTTGTTCCAAAATCACTAAGAGAGACTTCTTTTGGGCAAACTAGAGAACAGAATTGTAACAGAGTTGATATGAAAAGGACAGAGAAAACAGCCAGTCAAATGCAAGATAATGACAAAGCAAAAGTGAGATGCCATTCACAATACTCTTGAAGCCTATACATCACAGTACAGTGTTTATTCATTCATTGGCAAATACTTAGTGAGTAAAATTATATAGTAGGTAAGGTTAAGAGAAATGATACGATCAAACTCTGAAACAGGTAACATGGGCCTTGCTCTCATGTAGCTTGTAAGCACAAGTGGAAAAGACAACAATTATGCTACTGATTAATTTCAACATAGATAAGAGGGCTGAGGATTTATTTAGCTCAAGTGGTACCAGGTCTACCTTTCAAGCACAAGGGCCTGAATTCCATCCCTAATACCGCAAAAAAAAAAAATAATAATAATAATAAATAAATAAAATAAAATACATAAACAAACATAGATATGCTACTAGAATAAAGTAAATATATATGAGCACTTGGAATAAGAGAACCAAGTTGTAACTGAACTTCACAGAAGACTTTTCCCAGAAGTTGTGGAGAAATCTACCCAGTAATAAGGCATCTATGAAGAAATGAGGGTAGAAGATAAAGTTAACATAAACTTTGCAGACTGGAAGAAGCACATAAGCAAAGATTTTGAGATGAAGGCAATGGGAGACTAGGCTATTTATACTAGTGTTAGGAAGATGCTGGTTCTCTTACCAATAGCTTTCCTCTCAGCCTGTCACTTATCTTATATATATAATAACAGTTATCATAGGTGGTTGAGAGGATTTAAAGAACATATGTAAAGCACTTAGTAAAATGCTGTGGTACAACTATCAGTAATGACACTACAAAGCAGTCAGAGAACTTATATATTTCCAAAGTATTTTATGTAATTCAGCTCCTAAGGCAACCAATAACAAATCTGCAATCCTACATAAACAATTTAAGTATTTTAATGATGTCTACTCTTCATATTTACCTATATAAATGTGACGAAGAGCCGCATTTAGATTTTGCATGAAAAGTGTCATCTTTAAGAACTATAACACAGTTTTCCATTAAGATTATTCTTTCAAACAAAATACTAACTTGAACTGTGGAGAATTAAACAAGCTGCATTTTCACTTTCAAAAGAAAATAATTTCACTTTGCTTCCAGATAAAATATTACATGGTTCACCACTAATTTAGGATATTTTTGTAGAAATCTGCTAATTTTACAGGAAATACATTTTTTTTCTGATTGATATACGCTCTCTCAGATACCTTAAGTATTGAGTAAATTTTCCCTAAATTTAAACACCTGTACTGTAGCCCTAGGTTCAATTACTAAATAGTTGAGAAAGAGATATCAAGGCACTTAACTTCTGTATCACAAAAATGCGACATTACCTGGAAAACTAGTCTTCATTACATCAATTCCAACTTGTAATTCAGGTTCAGCAGCCAGGACTGCAAAGTCCCCTTGATGAGAGATGTTAAAGTTGAAATTGGGGTACGGGTTCAATGAGTCCTTTGCAAGAACTGGTTTTCCTTTTGCAGTTCTTTGCAAACGAATATTATTCCAAGGGATATTCAATTTCTCTGCAACTAATTTCCTTATCATCAGACGACCTGCCTGTTAAGGATATAAAACATCTGATACATATTGATGTCCACTAAACATACACATAGTTTATAATATATAAAGTACATTCTTTTGTTTTCCAAAATTTTTAATTGCTTTGAAAGTACACAAGTATTAAATACCATGTATTAACATTAGGCAAGTTTTTTTTTT
>PVIR01004389.1:0-78757 GCA_004026965.1 Petromus typicus | reverse complement strand
GGGAAACATTATAAAAGAGATTTTGCATTTCTTTTTATATTTCTGGGAGGAAGTCTGATCTTTAGTTATTCCATTATAGTGAGTATTGTTGATTATTGAAAGCTAATCTGCAGGTCAAGAGACTTTATAATATTCAAGATAACTTCATCACATTTATTATTCATAAAAATTTAGTATAATTTCTAAACTGACCTTGTCAGTTCTTCTAGAGGGGGAATTACAGAAGAAAACTTCAGAAACTACAGAAAGCCTGGTACCCTGGAGCTAGACCCTTAAGTTTGAATTTTCTTTTTTTTTTTTTTTGCACTTAACCATATATGGTTTTTTCAAAGTGCTTCATCTCCCTGTTTGTTTTGTAATCAATAACATAAGGAAGATGTTGAAAACTAATATATGTAAAACATCTGGAAGATTATGGGGGTAATAGTTTCCATATTGTTAGTGGTATTCTTCCTGTGTGCTACTGGCTAATTTAGCTTCTAAATTTTCAGTTTTCCATTTTTTTTCTTCATCATAGTATCCGAATGTAGTCCAAAGCATGTGGAGACTATGAGTATATGTACATGTTTATGCTTGTACAATATTTTCTCTATAACTGAGTGAATGATTTTATTTTAGTAATGTAATTAATTCTCAAACATCCCTCAAATAATTCAATTTGATGAAAAGCCAAACCATATAGGACTTTCTTCTTCATCCATTAAAAGAGGGAGCAGTGGGTTAATGCAGTAAAAGAACGTATTCCACGGTGAAGGTACAAAATGAGGAGAGATGGATGAGAAAGTTCCCTTAAGAGGGCAGTCACTGGAGAGTTCTAGAATTCTGTAGTAGACACTTTGTGTGTCACTTAAGAGAAGGTTGTGGTATTTTTTTCTTCCTTGGGTTTTCCTAGATGTGTATGTTTCTATTTAAGATGTCAGCATTCCAAGCACTGTTCACACAGCCACACTGAACATGGGGAAAGCGGCAAAGAAGCTTCCTGTGATCAGTTTTGACAATGTAGGAAAAATCTCCATGCATTAGGGGTGAGGGGAAGCATCATGCAGGAGATCAATGCTAGCCCATCTGTTGGTGTAATAAATTAAAAATGGAATCATTCACTGTAACTTTTGATCTCATCTTGGAAAAGAATATTGGTTTCTTTCCCAAAGAACAAGATTAGGTTCATAACTCTCACACTACTATTAGCAAGGCTGTGGTCAAATAACATGACCCCATTGAACCCTGATTTTGGCCCTTATTAAACGAAGGAACAGGGATGCCAGCTGACTGTATGAGGGTCTGTATTCAGTGGGGTGACTCCCTGGGAGCAGGACACTTTCAAGTTTGGTCCTTGTTATTGTTCATGGAGCACCTTCCAATGATCTTTCAATCTTCCTTTCTTTCCTATTTTATATCTCAAAGACCATTAAATGAAGTTAAACTTACTGGAGATGAAGGAACTACAACTATATTTTGATATTTGATTATTCATATCAGTGTAAGAAAGAGGGAAAGTTGCTTTTGGAACTCCTCATGGTTCCTAATCCTTGACATATTTTTGGACATTTTCCAAGGGGAACATCACCTGAAAGGTAAACAAACAGCCAAACAGGTAGGTGACTACTCCTTGGTTCTCAGAAGAAGGAAGGTTGTTAGCAATGGATATTTACTTACCCTTGTATATGTTCATATTTTGTATCAGTTACTTGATCACTATGTATTTTTTAAAAAGGAGCATTCTAATTTGCTACAGATGTTTCATGAAAACCACTATTAGCATGAAGAGAAAATGCTTTCGGAAGCAGTTGTACAAAGGTTTAATTTTTATTTGGAAGGGAAAATGTGCGCATGCAGTAAAAGTAATAAAGGAAAGCTGAATATCCCTGGAGGTATACGAGGCTGAATAAAAGCTACTACATTATCCTTCAATCAGCCACTTACAAATTTTAATTGTGTAGAGTCTTAATCACAAGGAAAGTGGCCTCAGCATGAGCTTTCTTTGCTGGAGGTGGGGGAGGGCTGCTACTCTTTCTCCAGCTCCTCAGAAAGAATCTTGTTTTATTTCAGCATTGTTGGGAGATCCCCATGTTTCTTTAGATTCCAACCACTGACCTTCTGGATGGCCAAGTTTTATTACACAGACAGACAGGGAGGCAGGGTCAGGGCTCAGGAAGTGATACTTCACACAGTAAGGTTCAGTGTCACACTGAGTGATTTAGAGGGAAGGACCCTGGAAGTGTCACAGATTGTATCTCTCTGACCTCTGTCCATCTCCTGACCTCTGTCTCCACCTGAAAGAAGTCATACAAGTCAGAATTCCTCTTCCCATGGCAGGGAATAGGAACTAACATGCTAACCCTCCCGCATCTTTCTGTGTAGCATCTCTCATACAGAAATCTGTGATTTACTTTGTTTCATAGAACAGCATGGGACCCTTGATGCAGAGGGTCCTGTGCCCAACACAGAGAAGCCTTGAGGAGTCTGGAGTCCTTCAGTCAGTTACAGTTAGCTCAGTCTATTTTTCTAATCACATTTCTACATGGCTGTCCATTCTTCATTGCATGTGAACATGAAAGTACTTTTACTTTAGTCCTTTGGTTTTTAATTCCAGAGGCACTTATGTTGCTTAAAACTTAGACTAATCAATTTGTTACACTCAAGTTCCCCCTTGAGTCTGGGCTGTGACCCTTATAGTACATGAGAAAAAGCATTACAGATCACCAACCCTGTGGTAGTATCTAAAGCAAGAAAGTTTTCAGTTTTTTTTTTTTCCTGCAAAATATCTCTAACCTCCCCACATCCTGGTCCCTTTACTGCGTGTACAGACAAGGCCCCGAAATCTTGTTTACTGAGAGCCTGATTTTGCGAATTTGGAGCCAGGCAAACCCTTCTCTCCTGCCCGGTTCTCCCACTCTTTCAAGTGTCAGATTGATTTATCATTTCCCCTTCTGGAAATAACTGCAAGTTGGAACAAAATGTAGACCTGATTTTATTTTTACCTTTCAGTTGCAATCAAGGGAGCTATAAAATGTGATGACATTAGTCAACGATTTTATGAAGTTTTGATTTTAAATTTTCATGTATCTAGTAGAGGAAATTATATTTGAAATTCCTATAGTTTTTTGCTGGGTTGGGGATGAATTGAGAACACAGCAGATGATTAGAACTAGTGAGTCTGTGCTTTTGTCCTTGAACCAGAGGCATTGTAAACTAACCAGGGGCAATGCAGATTAACCAAGGGCAATGAAAGTTAACCAGGCAGTCCAGCAAAGCTCGTTTTGGGCCAATTCAAGCTACATTGGTGCTGTCACTCCAGGGTGTCAGTCTCTTCCTCATCTCTGCAAGGAAAGCTTGATGGTGAATTGTTGTGTTTCTCCCAATGATTCTTAGGCAATGGCTAGATTCCAATCATGCTAGAACAAGATCATGTCTTTTGTTTCAAATCCTCCAAAACCATAGAAAAATGGAAAGATTATAGCACATGGAACATTTTGTAGCAGGATTTGCTTATTTTAAAAAATAGCTTTAATTGAGATATAATAGAAATACGACACTTTTCATGAGTCAAGTGAACAGCTTATATGATGTGAAACCACAGATATAGTCAAAATAACAAAAAAATTGCTAATTGTTGATATTTCTTCCTGCGTAAATAGAAATCACTTGTAATGTTCTCTATAGTAGGATAACTGAGGTTAACAATAGTTATTTATTTCAAAATAGTGAATAGGATTTTGAATGCTCTTAGGATATACAAATGATAAATGTTTGAGACGATGGGTGTATCAGTTCCCTGATATGATCATTTTACAATGAATGTGTGTATTTGTGTCACTGCGAGGTACCTGCAGGAACAATGTTTCTTCTAAGAAATACTCCCTGTGTTCAGGTCCACAGGATTCCTATGGTAGTATAATCAAGTTATAAGCTCACTGTAAAATATTACCAAACAGAATAAAACACAACTTACTTCGAATATGAGTGATTATAAATAACAAACTATTTGAACTCCAAGATCTGTAGAAGTTGAAAATGAGAGATAAAGAATTTAGATATCAACTGTGTAGACTTTGGTTTCTCTGTTAACTATATATCATTTAAAAGATAAGAATATGGAGTGCAATCATGATGTGTATATTTAATGTACCAATAAAGATAAAAAAAAAAAGAATACTCTTTCCTTATTTGATGAAAACTATCACTGTAGATTCTACTCTGTTGTAGAGTCTACTCTGGATCAGATGATGTTATTACAAGAACATGAACAAAGTAAAATGCTCACACCATAAGCAAATTGCTTAGCAAATGAAGAAAGGATAATCTTAGACACAAATGAGAGAAAAGATATTTTAGATATGGAGGAACAGGAAGGACAGCAGACTTCCTGTGAGGAACAAGACAGAGGAGAGATAAGCAGTGTCTTTAAAATACTTAAAGAAAAAAATACAGAGTTCTATTGAAGAGAAGGGACAAATGGGAGGAAAAAAAGAAGAATCAAGATATATTACCTACCAGCAAAGATTCCCTGTGATAAATGTGCTTATTACACATGGTTGAAATGTACCGACAAGATAATTAAAAAAACCTAAATGTACACATTCTGAAGTATTTTGTAAGATTAATAAAAATTTCTAAATGAAATTAACCAGAGATTTAGCATTACAAGAAACATTCAGGAAAGACCTTCATGGAGAAGGAAAATGATACCAGACATAAATCTGAATCTATACAAAGAAGAAAACAGCACAGAAAATGATAATCACATGGGTATAAGGTAATGCTAGAAAAACTTATAATATCAGATGCTTAAATTAAAAGTGATCTAGAGCTGAGCTAAAATTAATTAAAAATAAGCAGAAAAAAAGACAATAAGTGAGGAAAGTGACAATGAACTATACATCCTTACACAGGAAGTGCTACATTACTTAAAAATAGGCAGTGTTAGAGTAAAGGTACAGAGTACACCGTGCGGTAATTTTGAGACAAAAAATGATGGAAAATGCAAGTGCAGTTCATAAAATACTATTAACTATGCCTTTAAAGATTAGAGACAAATTTTTATTGTTCTACTAAAGAAAACATAATTTTTTAATAAAAATGCAATGGGAAAATCAATAATGAATGTGGATTATGTGGGTTTATTGAGTTTTCCCATTAATGTGAATAATATACTTCTACTGTATTGACATTTAGGGTTCGTAAGTGGAAAAGAGGCTTTTAGACATATGTATTTTATTTTCTGCAGTTAGTTTGTAGGAGTAGACTAAAAAAGTTAAAATTTTAAGTATACACAACATATTCTATTTATATTCTCAGCCTGGGACATTATAAACCATAAATAAACATCAATAGTAATAGAATGAACTGAATTCAAGTAATGATATTTGTGGTGAAACTATTATATCAGGTTGCAATTGCATTTAAAATATTTTAGAAGGAAAAATAAAATCCCAATCAATTTCTATGCATATACTTGTCTTCAGTGTAGTATGTGAAAAGTATTATCTAAGGTCAACTTATTTCTGATTTCAAGAATAAGTTCCAGTGACATTTTGTTCATTTCCTATTGTGTACTGGAGCCAGGGACTTCAAGCAGTTTACAAAAGCACATTACATTTGTATTTTGGATTTGCAGGATTAAGAGGAATTACATATATGTAAGATTCTGGCTAGGGAGATTTTTACCTAACAACAGTTATTCACATTTTGAAGTTCCCTCATCAATCTAAGCCTCTCTGAAGAAACTGAAATTAAATTGCTTTTAATGAAAAAGCCATGTAAGTTATTTGTTTATATTATGACATTTTTCTTTTATTTCAGTCTTTAGAACAAATATTAGAAAGGATACTTGGATACTGGATAACTTTAGTTGTTTATATTATGAAGAAAGTGTTGATTAAATAATTCATTATTTTGTGCTTTGTTTTGAGTATCTCTGTTCGGGAACATCTGCGCTTATCTTCAAATATATGACCTGTGTGTTTCCACATCTTTGTCGCTGAGCACTTGGAGCACATGCATTTGCTCAGGATAGCTCTACAGGCAGCTACTACATTTTCTCAGTGTGAGAGATGAAATCTACATGTCAGACTATTCCAGCTTCTCATCTTGAAAGTATACATCCATCTTTATCTGTGGGAACTAATGGAATCATCTGTTCATACCTGGCCAGGAATAAACCATTTCCTCTGGCAAAGCTGGTGGCCTCGTATGTGCTCTTTATAGCAGAAATGATTTGAAGGACTCCCTGTGATAAATCCAATCCATAGATGAAGTGAGTAAAAGTTGAGTAAAGAACATGTTTAGATTTCTGTAGATACCCTTTGGTAAATGATAGAACTGTTCAGTGGCAAAATGGTAGATCATTCACTGAGATGCTAGGATAACAACGAGACATTTGCAGAGAAACTGAGGTAGTTATTTACTATAGAGCACTGGCTCGTGTGGTCGGGGAAGTTAAAAAGCCTCAAGATCTGCACTGGCTTGCTCTAGAACCTGGAGTCTCAGTGACATCAGTTCTGTTTAGAAAGCAAAGCCCTGTATGTGAATCTCTTGGAAGAACCTGAGCAAAATAGGGAAAGAAGAAAATAGAAATAGTGCTTTTTAAATGAGGAGGGGAAGAAGCATTGAGGGGAAGGAAGGAAAATGGGAAAAAGGGAACTAAGATACATTATGTACATATGCAAGTTCCCAACAATGACTGTGATAATTATGTGTGGCAAACAAAACGCAAAATCAAACCTCTAATGTTTTAAGCTATTATTAACCAGGGTTCTTTGCTTTGAGGAGGACTGAAATTGTTAACTAATGCAGGGTGTTATTGTAATATGTAGCTTTTTGGTCAGGGTATTTTTAGCTGCCAATAAGTAAAATCTAGAATTAAATAACATTTTAAAATTGTGTGTAACTGAAAGTTATGAGGAGGCACAAGCCTCTAGATTACTTACTTCAGGGACTCGTCAAGGACTGAGACACTCCTCTCTTTTGGATCAGTCACCTGTGTTGTCTTCGTTCTGTTGACTTCCAGTTCATGCTCAATGGAGGTGGAAGCTCTTCGCACAAAACATACCACATCAAGTGCAAATACGTACTAATAGAATAAAGAAAAAACAGCAGAAATTTTGCAGTAAACACGTCACAATTAGAGTTTAGCGTTTTCCACAGGCCTGTACAACTCTGTCCTTGTTAGGGTAGACTCTGTCTTCTTCACTATCATGAATCAGAAATAAATGTGGCAGCTAAAATATTCTGGAAAAAGATAAACCCGGAAGATTACGGTCCTGAAGTTTCAGGGAATGTGGTGTAAAACCAGAGAAAGTATACAACTCCCTGGAAAAGGGACCAAAAGCTGGGTAAGCGCCACGCTGTGAAGACATCATCGGCCTCAGAATCCAGTTCCTCCTGGAGCCAGCCTCACTTCCGGCCTCAGTTAGGAAAGTCAGTACTTTTATTTCTTTCTCTTAATTTTGTTTGAACTTGTATTTCTGTCTAATTTAGCACCTCAAGATTCCAGGTTGGTTTATGAACTGGATTATGAGAAGTCACTCAAACTTACTCAAACAATTTTGGTACAGGGGACATTTCAGACTACTTAGTTTGATTATGTTTGTGATATGAACTCATATAGATATTTAGCTTCAAAGTCATATTAGCCATTTCTTCTTCCAGTTGTTCCTGGTAGCTGTAATATTTGATGCTGTTCAGAAATGCATTATTAACACCATGCTGGGCACCAGATATTAATCTTCCTAGAAATGCTCAGTCTATCATAAAAGTTTTCAAAATTATTTTTCACTTTTTCTCTGTTTAGGGAACCTTATGATGTATTAGTGTTTGCATTTATTTTGTGTAATTTTGTTTGAAATTGCTCATTCTATTCCTTTTTTCTATAGATACGTGATTTATGGCACATTTGGGAAATTATCAGCCTTTGCTCCTTCAATGTCAGCTGTGCATTGTTTAACCAGTGGGTATATTTTGGGACAGGCTCTGTTAGGCAGCTTTGTCCTTGAGCATGCAGCATGAGGGGCACGTACACCAAACGAGAGTGGTTCAGGTCAATCTGTTGATGTAATTTCTTTATGGAATCAAGAGACACTGTAAACCAGAGAAGTATGAACTGGTGCTGCTGTCCTGTAACACACTTCCTAGTCAGTTGTTTTCTGAGTACGAATATAGTCTAACCATAATGGTAAATGTGTGTATTGCAGCTTTCTAAGTGGTAGCACTGTGATTTATGTCCCTATCAGCACTATGTCATGAGCATAACTGTACCTGCTATGTACTTGTATGACTGACAGCACATGGGGTTAGTTTTTACAAACATGTAACACCTCACATTAGTTTCCTCGGCCATGGTATCACTAGGCGATAGGAATTCTTCAGTTCCATCGTGACTTAGGGGATTAGGGTCTGTGGTGCGGAAAACAACTCCGTTTAGTACATGATTAAATTGTATTTAGCTCTTCCCTCCTTTGCTTTTCCTTCAGGAGTTTAATGACACAAATGATAGGTCTTTTGCCACTGAGACTGTGTTTTGTTTTTTTATACCTAACATTTTGTCATTCATTGAATACTTTCTGCTGATCTTATCTTTATGATTCTCTTTCTCTCTTTTTTCATTATGTTAATGAGCCCAGATAGAGATTTCCTCAAGTTTACTTCCGTGCTTTTAGCTTTAACTTTTAGTTTGACTTTTATTGTTTTTTCATTGTTTTTTGGGGCTTTTCTATTTTTCCATTTGTTATAGGGGTGCTTGCAAATTCTTGTTGGAGTAGCTTTACAATAATTGTTTTAGTGTCTTTGTCAGACAATTCTAACATCTGGGTCAACTTCATGTTAGTATCTCTTGATAATTTTTTCTCATTTTAATCAGTTTTGACTACTTATATCACACAACATCTTGGATTGCATGGGAGACCTTTAAAGTATTATATTGTAAGACTCTGGTTACTATTTAAGTCTTCTATACCTGCAGGTAAGGAACTGCTTGGGTTTAATGAGTTAGCCCACTTTCACAGGCTCGGTTTCTGTTGACATTTTAGTTTGCGTCTTGGTTTGTCTTGTCCTAGCCACCAGCCTGAAATCTGAGTCATGTTCCACACCACTGTTTAGTTATCAACGTTTTGCTCTGTTGAGTCTAGTGATCATCACATATGCAGCTGTTTTGGTTGGGCTGTGTAGAGCTTTGTTTAACTCCTACTCTACTCAGTAATATCCCCTTGTCTTTCCAATTTGCTTGTGTTGCCTCATTTCTAATGCTCTTCTAGGGTGGGGCAGGGCAGGGCAGGGTACAGTGAGGATTTCAAATAGGTTTCCCTTCATAGTCTTTCAAGAACCTGATGCTTGAGGAGGGTATTGCAGCTACTTATTTCATGCAGTTTAGGGGGTCCCTTTGATGTGAGGATGGAACAGAGGGACTTGATATTCTGTCTTTGCAGAGTGGAGCTAGTAACAGGATCCCACACAGAGTGCTCACAGCGCCCAGAGGACAGAGCACTATAATCTTTGCTTTTTAGTGTTTAGTGTTTAGTGTTGGGATCTTTGACATGGTTTTGTTCCAGTCTTTGCAGTGGCTGGAGAGAGGGAGGTACACAGCTTCTTTTACGGTGTTTTCTTGGAGTAGAGGAAGTAAGACCAAGAGTCTTGTCTTTCAGGGCTGTCTTCTTCCTTAGTTTTGTGGCCAGCTGTAATGGTCTTTGGGGAGCTTTTTATTCCCTATCTTTCTGGGTTTCATGCTACTTTAGTTCTAGGATCAAGGTAGACAGAAGATAAAATCAGATCAGTGAGCTGACTGCCACATTTTTCCTTGGTTTAGAGGTCTCCAGACCAACTAGGTTTTTGTCTTTACCATTTGTAGTCTTTGGATGAGTATCTATTTATTAGCTTTCCATATATTTTCCAGAGTATTTCACTGTAATTAGTGTCATTAGGGAGGAATGTGTTTACGCTGTTCTGTCTGGAAGCCTTGACCCCTTTCTGGTGTCAATGTCACACCAATCTTCTTAGGAATGAGTAGGATGTGAGGTTTTACTCTAACCATCCTCCTATTTACAATGCAGCTTTAATTAATTGACCTAAGACTCATTATCTTCAATATGTAGTCAAATTGGTAAGATATAAATATGATAATGTAAGTTCTGTCAATTTAGGGTTGTTATTTAAATATATCTCACTCTACTATTATGTTTCCTGACTCTTTAATACTTCATACAAAGATAAGAAAGTAATATCTTTTCTCTTTTTGGAATTAAAATCTTTGCTCAAATAAACATTTTGAAAGAATTATCTTTCACCTTAGCAGAATTGTCTTAAAAGGCTTAATCTTCACTGTGCGAAGGGTGTACCTAGGACACCAGCCAGGGCAGTTGTGACTTCTTTCACAGGATTTGAATCAGGAGCAGAGGTAGGAAGTGACCAAATAGGTTAGTAATTCATCCACGCTAGCCCTGTCATAATTTTGCTTTTATTTAGATGGCCCAAAGAGTGTGGCAGTGGGAAATGTTTTGGGAAGTGGTTTCATGGAGTGGGAGTGTAAGACAAGGGGGAACACAATGGAGAAGAAAGTTGATCACAGCCCAAGCAGTTGAGTTTCATTTTTCCTGGGGATCCTATGAGAAGCAATCTCAAGACATCTTGCAGCTGCTCATCAGGGTGATGGAACAAACTAATATTTCCCCAATAGCACAGGCCCGCTGAGACACCAGCTACCTGGTCCACATCTGCAGGTCTTTATTCTTGTGTCACAATAGCTAAGTGGGTGCGGAGTGGTGAAGTTCTTGCGCATAAGGGGCTGCTCCATCACACGCATGCCTTTGCTTTCTGAAGCAATTGTTAGGATAAAAATTCGAGCCAAAGAGTGTAAGGAGAGGCTCAGCAGTCTCCAGTAACACACTGTCAATTCCTCTTCTAAAACTCCATGATGCCTTAGTGTCCTTTCTCACTGTATCCCAGTCAGCAACCCCCACATCAACATAACAAATTCATTGTTGTGCTTATGTTAGCCAGAGTGAGCTTTGGTAGATTACCGCCAAAGGATGCTGACACATCCATTAATCTGTTTTCTTTCACTGGGGGATAGTTTCATCTGTAGTGAAGTCTATTTCTCGAGCTACATCTTAGCATGCCTATCAAAATACGAGAGCTCTGCTTGCAGGACCATATGGTTATTGTTAGAATAGAACCCTCTGGCCCCAGATGCTGCTGATTCCCGGCTAGCTTCTGATCTTCACAGTCAGGCCCAACTTATTTATCGGTGTTTAATGACACACAGTGCTGCAAGTTTGAATAGATCTGAACAGGCAGCGAATTGAAAATACAAGTTAAGGAGATACAGGTAGATGTTATCACATAAATAGTATTTGGTTGTCTGAAGTTACAATTATGACACTGCTGAATGATCTCTGATCCCCTGCATTGTAACGTGACAGATGTATATTGCCATGATTTCTCCAGTGACGCTTGCTGTGCTTCCTTGTCATCTTCAATAACAAAGCAACCGGACAGATTAAATGGAGATGATTTATTCTCCCTGAATGCCGGAGTCAAAGCACACTGTCACAGTAACAGGTTAAAGCTTTTCCACTAGGCTGTTATTATGCACAGTAGGATGGTGCAGCTGATAGCCCCACATCCTATTGTGTCGATGACACTATATATAAATTTCTATCTAGGAAGCAGGGCAGGACCTTTTGTGATTTCTTACATGGAAATTTAAGAATGCCAGTGATCATACAGTGGAAGAGATATCTGCTCTGTTACCATGTTCTCAAAAGGGAAAGTACAAATGTATCAGCAAAAACAGCCCCAGCCCCAGACCCGGATCGAAGGCGCCATCAGAGAACAGGGGTCACTGCAGGGTGTCAAGTCATATCAGTGCATCTTGGATGACCACTATCTTTTTCCCACTGCAGATTATCTCTGCCTGACATATTAATTAGTTTTTGCGCATTTTATTAATTTTTTGTGGAGGTATCATTAACATTTAATGAAGTAATTTGTTTTCATCCTGCACATTAAATCTAAGGTCTCAGTCGTGCTAGACAGGTCAGAATTCTGCCACTGAGCTGTGGCCCCAGCAGGAGTAAAATGTGTCTTACGTGGTATAGCTTTATACTTCCGTCAAATATAAAGAATTCCTATTACTTGAGATTTCCTTTTCCATTCTGTAGTCAGTTCCACTTCTCCTGAAGGCAGCTAATTTTTTGATATCTTGGTTGCTTTTCACGTTCACATAAATGCAATCAAATAGTATATCCTCTTGTTTCTGGCTTCTTTTACTCAGTGTAAGCTTTGTGTTTGTGTATGATATTGTATGTTCACTTAATTTTGCTTTGCTGTTGAGTAGTAGCTCACACTATAGTCAGTTTTCTTTAGGGTGACATCAGTGCTATTTATAGTTTTTGTCTGTAAGTAAATATGTTTCTGGGAAAATTCGTGCTCAGGTTTTCTGGTAGAAACAGGTTTTTATATTTCTCTTTGATTGAAATTCTAGCTTATCGAGAGGTCTCCATCTCAATGTATGAGAAATTTCCAGAAGCTATTACCCAAAGGATTTATAGCATTTACACTCCCACCAACACCATACAAAAGTTTTAAGTACTTTAATTCTGTGATGGTTAATCCTGATTGTCAACTTGATTGAGTTGTGAGATACATGTATTATGAATACTTTGAGGTGTGTCTGCGTAGTTCATAGGGGTATCATTTGGGAACTATATGTCGTTTCTGACCCTTTCCTCTCTGCCTTTTCCCCTGCCCTCTTTCAGATTAATATTTCTCATGGATACAGGGACAAGATGTGCTAAAAAAATAGTAATGAAATCTAGTAACACATGAAAAGTTGATACAACCTGAACAATAAATTTATTCCGGAAATGTAAGCTTGATTCACCATTTGAATATAAATATTTCTTTCAATTAAACACATTAAGAGAAAAGTAGGAAGTGTTTATAACAGATATAAAATACAAAATCCATATCATTTAATTTAGGATAAAAAAGCTTTTAAAAATTCAGTAGTGCTTTATAGTAACTTCTCTGACCTAAGAACAAGTGAGAAGAATGACCTTAATATGGTGAAAGATATCTATAAAAAACCCATGACCAGTACACAGAATGTTGAAATATTCATACATATCTCTTAAATTTTTGAGGATGAAAATATTTATCATGACTGTTTTATGTGATATTATTAAACTTTACATCAATAAAATTGGAAGATATTAAAAAACCTGGAAAAGAAGAAAAACTCACAGTTATTAGCAGATGACCTGATAGAAAATTTTCTGATACTAATAAGAAAAATAATTTAAATCAAAATATATCTAGAAAGGTTGAGGACACAATATTATAATAGAGATCATTTGAAAACTAGGTTTACATTAATTTTGTTCTTAATCTTTATTTACTTTTTATTCTTTAATTTTTATTGGTACCATCTAGCTCCAGTTTTAGTTTGACACTTTTATTGTCTTTTCTTTTCTACTTTTATTTTTATTTGTACACATACAGTGCATAATGATTACCTTGCTCATGGGGAGCTGGTGCATGTACAGAACGCATGTTAATTTTTCATTCCTTTCCTTCTTTCCATCTCTTCATCTTCTTCTCTTTTGCAAAAGATCTACTTCTCTATCTCATGTCAGCTATCTTTTATTTTGCTCTTCATTTATATTTTGTGTTTCTAATATCAAAAATCCATTCAATACATGAGCTGGTGTACCTGATTAGTTTTACCTAACATTATGTTTCAGCGTACTTCCATTTTCCCACAAATGATGGCGACCGACCTTTTTAATGACACTAATTCTCTGCGGTGTGTAAATGCCACATGTTCCCTGGCTGTCTTCTCTTGATGGGCACATGGACCATTTCTAATACTAATTAGCCCAACCACGACGGCAGTTTACAGAGATTCCTTAAAAAACTAAAAATAGAAATTCTATTTGACTCAACTCTTCCCTTTGTAGGTATCTTCCTAAAAACATGAAAGACATTGCATTACAGGGGTAGACACATACCCACATTTATAGCAGCACAATTCTCAATGCTTTTAAAGATGTCATACACTGAAGAGATGATCCAGTGAAAGATATTTAAAATTCCCACATACAAAAGTACAAAACTCTCCTGATAAGAATTCCCAAGGGTATATATAAATACATGTACACTACATTCATATATTAGAAGAGTCATATGAAGTTGTTCATTCTACCTAAAGACAAGTTTTATGGCCTGGATCTACATCTTCCCCCCAAGCCTCATGCAGTCCTAAGTGGCGTTTTTCAGATATGACTAGACTTAAGGTGTGTGATGCTGCAATTGAGAATGCGATGCTGGGATTAAAGGTGTAATGCTGGGGTTGAGGAAGCCCACCGTGGCTATGAGAGGCCCAGAGCTGGTGGCCTCGAAGGGAGGGAGGAGAGGCTCCGGCTGCTGCTGCTGCTGCTGCTGGCTGTTCTGCTGCCTGCCAGCTCTGTCCTTCCTCTGTGATGCCCCTTTGCCTCTCTCCCTTGGAGACAGCTGACTGTGGAGTGAAACCTCTACAAACTTGGAGCTGAAATCAACCTTTCTTCTTCCTTTAACTTGAGTGTTGGGTATTTTATCTCAGCAAGGAGAAAAATTAACTGATCTATAAATTTTACTGATTGCTTCTAATGTTAAGGGTCCCACAAAGACTCATTTGTTGAGGGCACTGTCGTTGTCAGTGGAGTAACTGTTCATAGCTGAATGGAGTCAGGCTCTGAGTCTATTGGAGGACGGCGGTCCCCAGGGGCCTGTTAGAGTATGTCCCTCGCCAGCCCCTTCCTTTCTGTCTGGCTCTTGCAATCTCTCTTTACTTGCAGGATCCCTTCTGCTTCCACTTATTTTCAGAGTTTGCCTACCGTGGGTTGGAGCTTTGAGCCGAGACAAGTCATTTCCTTTTTAAGTTGTTGATACTGGGTATTTGTCCACAGCCACCAAGAGCAATTTTTTTTTTCCCACAGAAATCAGATGATTCTAAGGTACATATGGAAATACAAACAACCTACAGTAGTCTAAACAGTCTTTAAAAAGAACAAAGTTGGAGGACTTAAAATATTTGTTTCAAGATTTATTAAACACTCATGATATCTGAGACAGTGGGAGTATTGTATGTGATTCCTAATAGATTAACAGGAAAAAATACAGAGTGTAAGGATATCTGTGTACACATATTCCTATTCCTATGGATATAAATTTATGCAAATATGTTTTATATAAATTTTATGTCATGTAGACTAATAGATCAATGAAACAAAAAAGAAAGTCTGTAAATAGAACAATGTGTGTCTGCCTGGCTATGACTAAGCAATGTTTTTTTTTTCATCAAACTACAAGTTGATGTAATTGAGAAAAGAATATCTTTTGTAAGAATATAAATATATTAAGCCAAGCACAGTGGCACCTTCCTGTAATTCCAATTACTTAGGAAGCTGAGGCAGAAGTATTGTAAACTGGAGTCCAGCCTTGGTAACTTAGGCAGATCCTGTTTCTCGATAAGAATAAAATGGCTGAAGATGTGGGGCAGTGGTAGTGTGTTCCTGGTTTCAGTATCTAGTGGTATAAAAACGAAAAAGAGAGACATAATTTTACATTTATTAGAATAGCATGGGCTGGGGATTTAGCTCAGTGGTTCCAGCATCTGCCTTATAAGCACAAAGACCTGTATTCGATCCCCAGTAACCATGTACAACAATACTGGGCCTGGTGACTCCTGTCCACCAGCAATCAGCACCACATCCCACAGAAATAGGAAGATGAGGCTGAGTTCAGGACCAGCCTGAACTATAAAGTGGGACCCTGTCAAAAATAGGTAAATAAAAAATAAAAAAGCAAATGTGCATTATATATATGTATATATTATATACTCATGTATTCATAAACATATTCAGCTCCTGAAATATTTAAATTGTTTTTATCAAAGGTTAAAGTAACACAATTCCTTTGGAGAAATATTTGCCAGTTCCTTATGAAGTTAAGCACTTCTGTCCTATGACCTAGTAGTTGCACTTCTAGCCATTTTTTTTTTTTTGCAGGAGAACTAAAATATACATCAAAAGACTTTTGAGAGAGCATGATAGCTTAGACATAAACTGTGCTCCCCAGCTCATAGGTACATTCACAGAATGGGCTTTCAAGGGACAATTATGATGTCACGTAGCCTCTCACTTCCTCAGTGATGTAATTTAATGATGAGACAACAATTCTCCACCATTACTCGGAGGTGTTGGAAAGAGGAAATGAGGCCTACGAGGGCGTGGGTGAGGGACTCCAAGTGGTCCCTGGCCCTTCTTCCTCTCTAGCTCTTCTCTTTAACCTCCTTCCTGTCTGCCATAGGTGAGCAGCTTTCCGTGGTCACTTCCTGGTGCAATCGTATTTCTGATCCATCCTAGGCCAAAAATCAATAGATTTATTGACCGTGAACTGAAACTATGAGTCAAAATAGACTTCTTCTTACAAATAAGGGAAAGAATAATTTGATATTAAAAAGGAAGCGAAATATATATATATATATATATATATATATATAATATATTTATATAGGGACCAGGAGTTGTAAGGAGGGGAAAAAGTGAGACTCAAGATGTGTCATGTACAGGTACAAACCCTCAATGTTAAATGTGATCATAGCATATATATAAAATGTACCAATAGAATCAATTTAAAAAAAACCCCAAACTCCCCAAATAAGCCTCCCCTCCTTTAAAGTGCTCTTCATGCATTGGTCACAGCAGTGAGAAGGCTCCTAACACAATATTTATAGCAGTCTTGTATATAAGAAGCAAATATTGGATGCAGTCCAGATGTCCATCAAAACAACAGTGGATAAACACGTATCCACACAAAGAAAACTATAAACCAATAAAATTAAAGAATGATGGATATATTCAAAGAGATGTTTGAGTTTAAAACATTATTATGCAAACTAAGCAAGAAACAAAAGTCCAGTAAGGGAAGAAACTAACATATGGTAAATCAGAAGACAGTGCCTGAGATTTGGTTGGAAGGAGGCGCCAGGGTTTTCCGTGGTGATGGCTGTGTTCCGCCTCGTGTGTGTGGCAGTGGGGGTGATGTTGGATCTACAGTGTCTCCCAGTCCCCTGTTGGAAAGGTAGCTGGATCATGGGCACTAGCCTCATTATTTCATAGCGAGGTCACTAGCCAGTTGCCCTTGGGGGAGGGGCCTGGTAGGAGGTGTGGAACGGAAGTCATGACTCACAGGCGTTTCTGTATTTGAGTTTGGCCGGACTCTGGCGTTGCTCTGCATCTGCCCCTTCTTGGGTCTCTGTCCTGGTGTCCACTCCACAGAGCAGTGTTCTCTTCTCACGCTATGGAATATGAACAGCCTGTCTCTCCGCTGAGGTTCTAAAATCACTGCTGGTGGCTTCTGGGCCATTAGGTCTGTGATTTTTCTGTTTTACTGCAGACTGTTTTGTCTTACAGGTTCTGCTGTCTGTGCAGATGCAAACTTCAGGCTCAGCTCACCTTGCCCACCAGGACTCCTTGTTCCTGGAGCCCCTGTTCTTGTGCACAGTCAAAAAGGTGTCCATAGGAGGCCAAGTCTGAGCAACTTCTGGATGCTTTTCAGTTACTGAAAACAGTTGCTTTCTCCATTTTGGATTTTTACAATTGTTTTCTGAGAAGGGTAAATTGATGTCAGTTAAACCATCTGATTGGAAGAAAACATTTCACTGTCATTGACATTTAATTTGTGATCTTTGTTTATTCTGGAGAAATGGAATATAAATTTTGGTGTGGTGGAGGTACAAAAGCTGTGAATGATGATGTCTACTGAATGCAAAGGTAATGTCTTTAGGAACCAAAGAGCGCGTGACCTCTATAAGTGGAAGTTTGCTTAGTTTGTCAAGCTGACTCCTCAGAGCTGCACTAGGAAGTAAGTGAGCAGATAGCACTCTTTGTCTTTATATCTAAAATGAAACTTGAAGCCAACTACATCAAAAGGACAAGCAAACCCAAAAAAACTACCAGTGTAATTCTAGGTGAAAACAAGTTACATTTGTTAAAAGAAGCAGTGATGACTGTTCAAAATTCCAAAATGTTATCTTAATTGGTTCTCATTTTAGATAATTCATTTGTAATTGTCATTCTCTGATTTTAGATCACATGGGATACATAATGCATGTAACTAAAAATGTAACTGGCAATTTCAGCTGTCTTTATTCATTTACTCTATTGGCTAAGATTCTCTGGAGGAAAAGAATCAACAGTATATATGTATGTTATACATAATTATAGATATAATTTGACAAGAGGGTTTGTAAATAGAACTACAAGATCAGAGACAGGACGGGCACAGGATAGAACATGCTGGAAAATTAAGGGACCTGCAAAGTGCTGGGTCCGAGAAGCTGGAAGTACAAGAGGAATCCAGGAAGCAGTGCGAGTCTGAGAAGGAGGCCTGGAGGCTCCCGGAGTTACTGGAGGAGCCCGTGTTGAAAGGCCGACATTACTGGAGTCTGATATCCAAAGGGGAGGGCAGCAGGGAAAGACACACTGTTCAAGCAAAATGAAGCTCTCAAATGCAGGCTGGCTTCCTCCTTCCTCAACCTTGATTCCATCTTTGGCTGCAGATCTGTTGTATGGTCCCTGCTGGCTCACCAAGAAGCAGCCCTTCCTTGTCTAGTGCTTACTGACTGTCTGCTGTGGGCCAGGCCTGGGGCCAGATGGTAAGGGGATCTTTGGAAGCAAGATGGTCTGGTGGGAGAGGCAGCCATTGATCAGATAATTGCCTGACTGTGTAGTTTCAAGCTATAGATGTGCTATGAAGGCAAATGAAAGAGCTTATCTCAAGTATAGGAGCTCTGAAGACATCTGGGAGTCTGGAGGATAATTTTGCTTTACTTCCTTTAGTACTTTTGCTTATTCATTTACTAGAGAAGCCTTTATTAAATCCACTGCAAGTATGTTCCAGGCACTATGCTAGCTGGTGAGGGAATATTGTAAGCAAAATAGTGTGTGTGCCATCATGGAATTTATGGTTTATCTGCTTTGAGTGATCAAGGGTTTTCAAGAACCAGATACAACATTCCTGCTTCATTTGAAAAAAAATCACAAATAAGGGAGGGAAAACCAATGAATTACCTGTAAATCAATTAAATCAGCAAGGTATTATGAGTTCAATTCCACGTCGCCCTTTGTGACAAATGAGATCATTTCCCAAAAGTGGTTATAGAAGGAAGGGCTTTCATTGACATTAACGATCTTGATTGTTGAAGGAAGGGAAGATGACAGAAAGATGTGGGTAGAATTTCCTGACTGTGCTGCAATTTCCAAGCAAGTGGAAGACTGTCTCTGACTCAAAACTTATCTTTTGTCATCCATTTATAAAATGAGTTCTGTTTGTTTAACTGATTATGAGACATATAATTTCTCATTTTGTCTCCACTATATGGAAAATTACAGATTGATTTTAAAATAGCAGGCTTCAAATTTAATAATAGATTTTTTATAAATGATTATTTAAAATTCCATTTACTAAGGCTTAATTACTGTCTTCTCTATATGAATCCATTCCATACCTTGTAAATGTTTCTGATAATCACATGAAATTTTAATGAATACACAATAGTGGTCTTAATAATTTTAAATTAAATGTACTTGTTCATTGTGAAAATAAATTTAAAGTGCCACTATAAATAACTCAGGAAAGTGAATTCAGCTTTACATAGGAGATTATTGCTTTGAGAGGTTGTAACCATGCATATCTTTTTCTGCAAAAAGACTGAAAATAGCTGGTAGAGTGTATTTTCTGTGTGCCATGCCAATGTAGTGGTTATTGGGGGTGTTTTCCCTGGATTAATCATTATGCAGTAGCAAAAAGCAGACCTAGTAGCATGTGGAACTTACAGATGTGGAAAAGAAAGGTGTAGAGAGGTTAAGTGATGGACTGAAAATCATATCTTCTAAGAGTTGATAATAGGATTTAAATCTGAGTGTCTGAATGACCACTGTTTTGGCTTCATTTCTGATTTATAGTTAATCTTCCCTTTATTAAGTGGTCATCAATGGTGGAAATTCTCTTTATGACTACAGAGTGAGAAGACTTGGTTCTGTTAGTAAGAAATTGACACTGACGAGGGGTGAAGACCTCACACAAATGGGTTGAGATGTACGTTTATGAGATGTGCATCACCGAGTTTAACTGTTTTCAGCAGGGGGAGAATTAAGCTGTATGTGAGGGAAGCAGGTTTCTGATATTTCCTGTCTACTTCAACTATTCCAATATTTCTTTGATTACTTACATAACAATGGACCTCGAGACACACTGAACTCCTCTTTCCACTGTCCTGTTCAGTCTAGTAGCCATAGACAAGCGACCTACCAAAACCAAACAGAATATTTCATTTCTACAAGATTATTTCACTGACATATGTTTATTTCCCTTGATTTCACTTTTTGTACAATATCTGACTATCCAGAAGAACGTCATCTGAGGCAGCTACTAACTGGCACAAGCCAATGTACTGTATATGTTTAACAAAGTTGCTGGAAAAGATTGATGTGCACACACACATATACACACCATGGAGTATATAAAAGTCAATTAATTCTGTGTAAAAAAAAGAAGGAAATCAAGTAAAAGTAAAGTAAAACAAGGTGTCACTAACACTCAGTAGAGAGATAGGTAGCACTGTTGAAATAATATTTCAGCTTCACTTCCTCTTTACCCTTATTCATCTTTTCTTTCATTTTGCCTACATTATCCTCTTTATTTTTCTTTACTTTTTCATATAACAATCTATAGCAATGAACCTTAAAGGAGTTGGAGCTGACCTCTATTGTATGACTGATTACCTTAAGTTCCAACGCACAATCTTGAGATGAATGACTGCCACTATTTGTATGCATTTATTTAGCAGAAGAGGTAGTTGGATAGGACAATGACAATATAGGGTTTCTGTGGAAAGATAACTTTTTTAGGCTCAAATTTCTTTGGTTAAATTATGCAACTCTTAAAAGCAAGCTAATTACATCAAACTACCTTTTATTAGTGATCTGTTTATTGATTGAATAAGTTCATATTTGCAATAGGAGTTGCAAATAGTCTTTTCTAAAATATACATAGAAACAATACTAAGTATTGGCCATGTTAGAATTTCTATTATATGAAACACTAGCCAAAACTTAACATCCAAAGGATGTTGTTAGAATAACTATGATTTTATGAACAGACTGTTTTTTAATTAACTAATACAACTCTGTATCTAAGCCCGGGGAAGCTGAGCCTCATGACAGATCATTTGGTCAATGAATCATAAAGCAGGGAGGGTCTAGCCTCATCTCTACCCATTCTGAGTGCTTCATTTTTTAGAGCAAATGATTTTTTCCTTTGTAAACTATTATTCTGACTCGGTAGCACCTTAAAACTTCATTCTTTTTCTTCTATGGTTTTGAGGGACAAGAAGGAATTTTCCAACAGTGAGAGTTCCTTCATAAGTAATACTCTGCTTAAGTTTTATAATTTTTAATGATCAACTCCATTTAAAATAATTTTCATGGATAAGTTTTATCTATCCTTTTGTAAGCTCATGTCACAGTTTAGAATCCATTCTTGAGGTTAAATATTGCTTCCTCTGTTCATTCCCATGACTCTCTCTTTAAATAATATCCGATTATTTCCTACCATCTTTTCTTTCATGAAGATGGGAAACAGCTGGTTGCTTGTGGTAGGAACTCCCTTAGTTACAGATGGTTAAGTTTAAAGGGCACATTAGCATTTCCCTGCTAAGATACGTGTAGAAGCATAATTGTAACAAGTGCTTTATGGAATGGAATACCTTTCTTTCCTGTGCTGATGACTTTGCTTCACACTGAGAATTTTCAAATGATTTGCCATATCCTATTATATTTCCTCTGATAGAACACATGGAAGTCCCTGGGGATATCCTTATAGTTTCCTGTTTCATTTGCGTGGAAATGAAGTCCTCTGTTCATAGTCACACAAGTGGTGGAACATAAACTAGAACGTTAGTCTGTTCTCTTCTATCTACAATTCTAACCAACACTTCAAATCTCCTTGTATATATATTGAGACAAAAATTTTTAAGCTGATATATAGAGTTCAAAAATTCAGCCAACTTCAATATATATTTGTTAAACACTATGTAAGTGGTGGATATTGATTGACCAGCATTGATATGGTAAATACTCAGGTATTTATCAGAGCTAAAAATAGAAATAAGCCCTCAAAATTCTTAGGGTAGTGGGAAAGCAGGCGTAGAACATAGAATGTAAGGCTGACTAATGAGTACCTTGGGAAAGAATATTCAGTAGTGATGGTTTTGGTTGTAAGAATATTCAGTAGTGATGTTGATCTGCTCATTGACTAACAAGGTTAGTTTAGTTGAATTGAATAGCTAGGTCCTTTTCTTCTCTATTATCTTATCACATAGGACAAATCTTCCACATGGGAAAGGGGTACTACTAATAGCCAAAAGCATGATATGAATGTTCTCAGATTACTATGGAGGAAGCTTCAGGGAGAAGATGTTATTTGATCAAGTTCCTGAAGGGTGAGTAATGGCAGTTCTGATAATGAAGGTTAAAGGTAGGGGTAGCACAGGCCTTCCGTGCGCTAGCCAAACACAGGCTCGATGGTCATTTACACAGAGTATTCCAGGAGGCGAAATGAATGACAGCACTGTTGTCATGGGAGTCAGAAGACTAGAGTTTTCATCCTCTGAAAAACTAAACTCAGAATGTGGCAATATTGCATGAATTTCAGAATAACATGTGACCACTAGTTCAAGTTGAGAAATTATTAATTAGGTAGAGCTTTTGAGATTCTAAAGAGAGGTGAAAATTTTTAGAAGAAAAGCCAAAGTTAGGAAAACTTGGAAGAAGAAAAATGAGAAAGATGTCGAAGATAAGACACAGTTTAGGGTTATGGAATCACGTGTGTCTCTTATTTGGGTAAATCCTGTGACAAAGCACTACCTTATCCAGGGCTTGAAAAGCCTGGACTCTGTTACAGCTCTGAAGATGTCCCTTATTACACGCAATGAATTTCCCCCCATAACAGAACTCGTATTGTTCAGAGAACATCCCTTCCTCGACAGAATCAAATTATTCTTCCTGTTTTCAGCACCCTCAGCTGACAGTCCGCAGACAAAAACACTAGTTTCTTCCTGACAGCTGTGTGCCCGGGATCATCGAAGCTGGATAAGGGATGACACATTGAGATAGTGTAGCAAACTGCTCCCTTTCAGGTTTGTGCTGTGAGAGAGGGATCCTTGGCTTCTATCTGGTACAGTGACAGGATGTGTGCTTAAAGCTATCTGCCTCAGGAAACGGTGTTAATTAGGAGGAAAAAATCTGTTCAAATCTGGATCTCCTAACAACCATTGTATCAGAAACACGGCTATATAGTCTTGCCTCTTACTTCTCTGGAGTTTTGGGTTTACGTATGGTTAGTCATGTGTGAAACAGAAAGCAAACCTCCACCGTCAATTCAAGTCAGTTCCCATCTGCCATGAATGGTTACCATGATCTCATCTCTGTCGGGTATTTTTGTTGTGTCCTTGTTGCTATTTTGCAAAGAATCTGCAATCATTTATTCTGTGCGTTTCACCCAGTTCTTGAAAAGACACAGCACTTGGAAACATAATGACCAGATGATCTCAAGATGCGAGAATCCTTCAGATGTCTGCCGAGGACTATTGAAAGATGCTTCAGTTTGACAAAAGCAGGAAATGTTAATTTTCAGCTCTTTTATAAATAGAGGGATGATCTGTAAAGGGAAAACTGTTGTCACAGCAAATGTACACTTGAGTGATTCAAACCTAATTAGTGGTTATATGATTCGCCTTGAATATATTTACTGTAACAACTGGTAAACTGCTTTTCAAATTCAGCTGTTGAATAGATTCCATTTTTTTAAACAGAACAGCTCTGAAAATTTATTTTCCTGTTTTTCTTTTCCCAAACCAACCTTCTTTACACATTCATCATTGATTTATGTGCCACATATCACCACTGACTAGTTCTTGCTTTTCTTTCCTTCTCTACTCCCCCTGCAAAATTCCCTAATATTTACTTGAAGAAAACATGGTAGCATTATCTACTTGTTCTCAGCAGCAGGGTACAAATGTTGCATGTTGTAAGTATATATTAATTCTAGAATTACTGAATTATGAAAAATAAAGTCACATTTCTCAAGAAAAATCCTGTTAAACAGGATGTTCTACAGTATTTAAATGTAAGTCTCTCCTATGTCTTTGTGCTATGTGCTAAACCCAGATGTGAGCAAGCAAAGAGAAATTCAGGTTGAACGGTAATTTTGTGACTAACCGCAAGTGATTTACAACATGGTTGATTTAAGCAAATCCTTGTATAAAGCAGACATAAATTATCTCTTGGACACACTACAGAATTCTTTTATGGAAATCATTCTGAAAAACCACAATTCAAAAATTCAGTAACATATATTTCAACTATCATGGGAAGAATATTCTTGTCCTCCACTTCATAGGTTTTCAAAAAGCAGATAATAAAAAAATCACGATTTTGTGGTAGGTATTTTGGAAAAATATAAGAAAAATAAAAGAAAGCCACACAATGCCACTATAGAATGTTGAAGTATTTTGTTTCCGCAGTGCCATTTTCTGCAGATGCAATTTTTCAAAGCTGGGGTGTAGATACATGATTGTGTAGGCTGCTTGGAGAGCCCTTTTCCCCCATGTGTTTTCTCGAGTTTCCACATGCCTCCCCGGGCTCTTTGAAAATCTGAATCCTTTCTGCAGAGATAGTCAGAGATCCACAAGGCACACAGCTGTGTCTGAGATCTGCCGACACGTGTTTTCCCAGAAACGTGAGATGCTTCTTGGAAATCGTAACTGGCTTCTGATTTGTGAAGGTTTGAAATGAACAACTGTTACAAATTAACATAAAGTTTAACGCATAATTTAGGGACAGTGGAGAAAAGGGAGCTCCTGGGAGACCTGTGGGGGATAAGGACAAAGCTCTTAAGAAATGACTCTTAGGTGGGAGGTTGCAGGGCAGCGGGGGGAGGGGAAAATGAGAATCAAGTCATGTCATATTCTGGTACAAACTCTCAATGTTGAATGCGATGATGATGTGTATTCATAATGCATCAATAAAGATTTGAATAATAAAAAAAAGAAATAGTTCCTAGCCTCAATCACTGAGCAGCCAGAGGGATAGAGTTGCTGGGTTGGAAACAGTTCCCTCCTTCCCATGTAGTAAAGAATAAAATTATTGCTTAGCCAGGTGGTTCTGGTAAGGATGCATATAAGTTAGTCTACTCTGTGAGGTATAAGAATAGTGTGAAGAAGGGAAAACTCCAGATCTGTGTGTCCTTGTGCACCAAAGAGGCTTTAAACAGCGAGGTAAAGTGAGATCAACAACTACCAGTTCTTGGGACTACAACAGTTCTCCTTTTTTGAGGTCAGCCATATCACTTTGTATTTTTCTCAACTGCTGCTGGAGAAATGACAGAAAAGGTCACTTTGATCAAAAGAGAAAATTACTTTTCATAGTGGGTGCTCAATATGCTGAGGTCAGGTTCTTGAATACTGTGGTTGGAAACTTAAAAAAAATTTTTTTTGTTAGGTTGAATGATTTTTATTACCACTAATAACCCTTGTGGCTCTGAAAGGTAAAGCAATCTGGGTAATCAGAATTTATGCATTAGGATAGAAGATGATTATCTGCAGATGAGAAGAGGGAAATTCTGCTTTTCCAAGTCTTCTCTGCCAACTATGAATAACTGCATGGTGCGTCTGGCTATGGATTCCATCTGTGGTGGCTGTGGAAGCTCCCTCCTCTGGATGGTCACGTTTGGAGACTTAACAACAAACCAGGCAAGAGAATGAAAAATCTGAAACTCTACTCTGAGACAAAGGGCTGCACGGAGACATGGGAGTGAAAGGAGCCATTTCTGGGAGCTCCATGTGCTTCATTTTACCAGGTCCTGCTGCTTTTGAAAGCCTTCCCTCTGTGTCACCGGGGTGGCTGGCTTGGGTAGTTTACAGGAAAAGTCAAGAAGAATAGAAATAAACACTTGCTGGGGTTAATCCGAGTTCACTGAACACAAGACTCCTTTTTATTACTGTACAAAAGGTTTTTTTTGTGAATATCTGTCCAAATAGGTAAAGAAATACTATTTAGAGAAGTGCTAACAAATTAAATATTCAAATTTCCTCGTTAACTCTGAGTGGCATTACAAATAGTATTTAATTATTTTCTAAATCTGATTAAATCTGAGCCAGAGCCCCTGTACACAGGTGACAAGAAGCCACCTCCAAAAGGGCTTATTTCCAATTTATTGGAAGGGTTTATTTCATAATGTTTGAGGATATAACTGAATAGGCAACATGCCTGAATAGGCAACAGCATATATTATCTTTAAATTTAAAGATCATTTTAAATATCCTTGTCACTGACTAACATAGAATAAAGATGGTTACACTTCAGCTCAAAAGGATTTTCTACTTAAGATCATAAAATCAACAGAAAAATGAGGAAAGCTGAAATACATAACAGTTCACTAAAAGTGTGTGCAAGCTTTGTAACACAGTCCACTTTTCCTCCTTTGGTCACTGGGGGCTGTGGGTGGTGCAGGAGGTCTGACGTATGGACTAAGTTTATTTATTTATTTTTTGATGTAATCGCACCCAAATACATATTCAACCCTTAGATATAATTATACCACCTCTGTCTTTTCTTGGGAAATAACCAGAGCACATCCTTTAGGACATACCCTCTGACCTTTGACACACTGGTCACCAGGGCACCGCATTCAAGGTCTTTTGGGGCCATGGCTGTCAGCCTGACCTCCAACCCAGAATGTGCAGTGACACGCAGTGTTCAGCCTTCTCACGGACCTCCGAGGGCCAGCCACCTCTCCACAGTCCTTTCAGGAGGTGGGATGCCTCTTCTCTCAGCATCCAGGAAGACATCTGCTCAACTGTAACCACCACACTGGAATAAGGATTCTTGGTTGAAATCTTTTTATTTCGGTTTTCTTCATTTTGGTTAAACTTTTGATTTTGGCTCTGCAGATCAGATCTGAGGAGTTTTCTCAGGAGAAAATAGAAAGAGTCCTTTTGGAACTGTGGTATTTCCTGGAGAAGACTGTCCTATGGAGATGTATCTTCATGGGGTACATTGCTCCGTGGGTGGGGTTTGGGAAGCCAGAGGAACACGGAGGAGCTGTTTTTCAGGGGTGGCATTTTGAGGCTCAAGGAAGCCGAGGAAGAGTTTTGAAGGTGGGCAAAATTAGTTTTAATCTAGTTAAGATTTTTGCTTAGTCTTGGCTTTAGTGAGAGCCTTTCTCTCTGGGAACAAATCCATATCTAAGGTCTTAATTTATCTCAAGGCTCACAGCTATATCTTTTTATTAGAGACAAAATGTGGCTTTCCCCTCACCAAATCTTTTTTTCAGGGGTCTTGTGTAATTCCAGTTAGAAATTCTTTGGTAATTTTTATTTTTATCAATTCAATCACACAGTCGAGACTCAGTAAGTCCTATAGTATGTATTTAATTCCTGTCTCAAAAATCTCTTCTGCCACCTTCGGTCTTGACCGTTGTAGACAGGTAGAGATGGGGTAAGTCACAATCCCATGTGGCAAAATTGAGATTCTTTTGAATTTCCAACACGGAGCCTACAGGTGTCACTTGCTTCCACTCTATCCCTAGCCCCTAACCCATAATTCCAGGCTCTGTGTCCCTCCGCAGTGATTTTAGTTATGATTTCATCGGAGGCAGGGTTCCGTTGTAGCAGTATTACAGTGTTACCTGTGCTGTTCACTTCAGATTAGAGAGTACACTATGGTTACTCTTTTTCACACAAGTCCACCTAGAAGTAGGACTGTTCTTTATGAGTCTTACATGCCTGGATTTCTGCAAACATATTGGCAGATAAACATCAAATGGCCCCCTTTGTGTTAGTTCTCTCTTCATCTGTCCAAACACACCTGTTTTTTGTTTTAAAAAAACTTTCCTGGAATCTCGGGCTTGCTGCAGTCTGACCTGTTGCTCTGTGGTGTGTTCAGTCTTAGGACGCTCATGCAGCATCCTGACGGTTCCTGTCACATCTCTCTCTGTTGAATTCTCTAAGCCTTGATCTGTGCCCTCTTTTTTATTGGCTTATAATCCTACTTTGGTGCTTCATCTCATCCTATAATTTCCAAAAGAAGGGAATGCAGGAAATATATTTTGAGAGGTCGTACGTCTGGACCTTGTTTTATATTTCTAGTATAACTTTGGGAGGGTATTAGATTTTAGGTTGGAAGTGGCTTTCCTCTGGAATAGTCATGGCAAATGTTTTAGAGCTTTTAATAACACAAACAGCTCACACAGGTTCGCTGCTGTTGTTCTAGAATATTCAGTTGTGCTGAATCTTAAGAGTTGATGCATTATTTTTAGAAAAATATGAGTAGTAGATATCTATGTCTCTGTGCACATGCTACGTCTGCTATACCTATCTAACTAACCTAAGTAATGTAAAACTGGCCCTGTGCAATACACAAACAAATTAATGGGGCTGTGTTCTATGAGAATATTTTGAAGTTTTTATTTTTTCATCAGCCCATGTTTGCTGTACTTAATGATTACCTTTCTTGTGGGGAGTTGGTCCATGTATCTAACACATCTTGATTTTTTTTTTTTAATATCCAGGCTCCTTGCCTTCCCCCTTCTCTCTATTTCCTATCCCTCTCTTTTTTGCAAGAGATCCATCTCCATTTTTCCTATTATATACCTTTTATTTTACTCTCTTTTTATATGTAGAGTTTCTCATCTAAGAGAAAACACGTAATAGTTATGTAGGTTTATGTGTCTGATCTATTTCACTTGACATTATGGCCTCAAGGTGCATCCGTTTTCCTACAAACGACTACATTTATCTCTATTTATGGGCAGTACTGCTCTAATGTGTGTAAATACTACATTTCCTTTATCTGTTCATCTGTTGATCTAGTCTGGCTTTCATTTTGGTAATCAGATAACACACATTATTCTTTCATTTGAAAGAAAATTATTTTAGGAAGCTGATAGGACTTTCTACTTCATTTTAAAAGCACTGTTTTATATTTATTGAAAGTGAGAAAAGGAATGTGCCCTGGAGGGTGGGTTTGGACTGAGGGAAAGTAAGGAAAGAGGCCCTCTGCACAGTGAGCTTGGTTGACCACGCAGGAGAGAACACAGTGGCCAGGGCCTTCTTGTTCAGGCCATGCTCTGGACTCCAGGAGCAAGTGCACAGGCACATGGCTGCGTTTCACGTAACTGCTCATCCTGAGCTGTGAGAGCAACCACACTACAGCGTGTTCTCACTGCAGTCTGTCTTTACTGACTCTATTTTCTTCCAGCCCTCTGCACTTGGAATGCATCGTTTTTCATTTTGTGCTAAAGGGGAAGCGTTGTGAGTGGGAAACCGAATGGCTCCCCAGAGATACACTAGGAATACACTAGGAAGGCGTCGCATCGCACAGATGTCCTCTGAAGCGCCACCTCCCGCTTAGGAGAGTCTGGACACTGGCAGGGACCGATTATTACTTCTTCCCTGTTTCTTCAGAAATGAACATTGATTTCTCAATTCCAAGTGTGCCTTCTCAGATAAAGACACTTTGCAGCCTCATCTGATGATGTAAGAAATTGGGACAAAAATTTTCCAATGCAGAAAATATGTGCGACTTTTGGGTCACACTTAAAAAACAGAGTGATTGACTCTTGGTTACTTTTCTCCTTCCAGCTAAGTGGCCCACAGCTGGCCCAGCCTCAGAAGCTCCGTGTGGAGGCTGCCATGGCTCCCAGGGCCACTCTGTCCTGCTCATCCCTGGATGGAAAAACAAAGCTTTCATCTGGTCTGATCCACTGCATTTTGGTTTATTATTTATCAGCTATCTTTAATTTCCATTTTAAATTGTAACTTGAGTAAAAATGCCTTTATTGTTATTGTTAGTCTTTAGTGTTTAGATATCCCCAATTAAAATGCAAATAAGGAAGAGATCTTACAGATTTTGTCAAGAAGGTTTTTCACTGGTTTTGAAATATGAGTGTTTGGAATGAGGACACAGTTGCCTCTGGGACTGGTGTGGTAGAGGTTAGAAGTAGGCTCAGAATGGAAAGGCAAAGGACAAAAGCCACCAGTGGTGGTAAAATTTGCTGGAAGAAAAAAAATTTTTAGAAGTAATTTATAATTAGCAATGAAAATATTACCCATATGTGTAATTCCAATTTTATGACTTTGAATGGAAAATTGCTATAGCAAAGTATTTTCTTGGCACCCTTCAAGTAAAATCTATTCCTAACAGAAGTAATCAAATTTTGTTTTATTATTGTGAGCACATCAGCATTCCAGGATACTCTAACAGCTTCTTAGGATCTGGAGTGAAGCTGGGGGATGAATCAGGCCTTTTACCAGGTTCTGTGGAGAGTCAAGAGAACAACAGGGTCCTGATTCCAAGGCAGGACAGGCTAGGCAAAAGACCACATCCTGTCATGTTGCAGTCACTGAGAGGAATGAGAAGGGACCATTAGACCACACTACATGATATAAACTGTATGAATTCAGAGGACCGTGGCCCATTAGTACAAAAGTACGTACAGGCTCTGTGGGAAATTCAGATACTTTTGTGAACTGTGAAAGTTAAAAAACTATAGAAAGTTGCACTTTCTCCCTCATAGTGTAACAACAGTGATCAAAACAGCATCTTCTAAAAGGCTGGGTCAGGGACAAAAATGTCCGGATTTCCACCCCAGCTCTGACACTTCCAGTGACATGAACTTGGATGAGTTATTTGATCTTTCAGACCATTTCTTCATCTGTGAATTGAGTTTAAGTAAAACCTTATAGAGTTTTCGTGAAAATGGAGTGAAGCAGTTATTAACACAACAGTTTTATATCACACGGAAAAGACAGTGGTTCTTCTCTTGAGGATTTTTAGGCCCTGTAGCAGCTTAGCTTGGGAAGAGATGGTAATTGAAGAGTGCCTCATGACTACTAGTGTCAGTATTAATGGTAGATATGACAAGTGATAACACTTGTGTGATTCTCCTCCTCATCACATGCATATGTTTATTTTATTGTGTTGACAACCAGTCACTGAATAAGTTCTTTGTGAGATTTAAATTTGTTAGTATATGTGTGTAGTATAATTCCTGACCAGGGCACTCTGAGATGTCTTTTGGGTGTCCTCATTCACTGCAGACCCTTCCCCACAAATTCTGAGGTGAATTACTAGACTGTGCACTTGACTTTTCTTAATAAACATCATTAGCAAATAAAAAAAATCCTATAACCTAGCCAATGTAAGTGGTAAATTCATAGTTTAGTCTCAATTTTACTTCTTATTCTATTTAGTCAAATTGTAACTTTAATTTCCTCTCGTGCTTGTAAGACTGCAGTTCTTTTAATTTTTTTTGTCAAATTTCATCCTGCTTTATATGTTATCAAGATTCTAGTGATATTTTACATATTTCCTTGATTTATCAAATTTTTACTAAGTATGTATAAGGAGCTGTGTCTTCTGATGTAATAGATACATTTTTCAAAAATTTAAATATGACATATAGTAATTTTATATGCTTATGAGTACAGTGTGGTGTATTAATACATGCATAACATGTTTAATGATCAGATTAGGGTAAGTGGCATATCTCCCATTTCAGACATATTCCATTTCTTTTTGCATTGGAAAGTTTGCTAGCTATTTTGAAATAGGTACATAATTATTGTCTACCATGGCGAACTCACTGTTCTGCAGTTACATCTGCTTGGATGTTTCCTGGCACTTGCTAACCACTTTCTTTCTGTCTTTCTCTACTATACCCTTTCAAGGCTGGTAACCACTATACCCTTTTCTTCTATGAGATCAACATTTTTGCTTCCATATTGTAATTGAAAACATGCAGTATTTGTCATTCTGAGCCTTATTTCAGTTAACAAAATATCTTCAGTTCTTACCCATATTGCACCCTATGACAGCGTTTCATTGTTTTTACAACTTATCTATCATCTGTCCACTTATTTTATCTATCACATTTTTTATCAGCCTTTTCCTCTGTGGATCTGTGGGTTGACTCCTCATCTTGCTTCTCAGTAGTGTAGCAATGAACATGCAAGAGCAGATATTTCTTTGCCATATGATTCCATTTCCTGTGGCTGTTGACTTAGTCACAGGATTTCTGGATCAGTCTATGTCTGGCCTTTTGAGGGGCTCCTCCTGTCCCCCACAGTGGCTGCTCTGGTTACCTTCCGTGGTGGTGCCTGTGAGTCTCCCTTTCTCACCAGCTTCCTCACCAGCTCTTGTTTGTTGTTGCTGTTATTCATTTCTTGTCTTTTTGGTAGTCACCACACAAGAGGACGATGTGGTTTTGGTTTGCTTTTCCTGATGTTGAGCATCTTTTCCATATATATATGTTGGTTATTTTAATATCTTCTTTGGAGAAATGTCTATCTAGGTCATTTGCAAATATATATATGTATACACACACACACACACACACACACATATATATATATACACACATACACACACACATATATAATTTTTGCTGTGGAATTGTGTGAGTTTTTTAATATTTATTGTGGAAGCAAATTCCTTGTCAGATAAACAACTTGCAAATGTTTTCTCCCCTTTTGCTGGCTTGGCTCTTTGGAAGCTTTTTAATTTAATGTGATATCATTTGCCATTTTTCTCCTAGGACTGGAGAGTGAACCTGGGGCTTTAACACTAAACTACATACTCAGAGCTTCAACTTTTTACTTCGAAGAATTCTTGCTAAGTTGTTACATTGCTCGTGGGGTGCTTAGACTTGATGTTCTCCTCCCTCAGCAATCGGAAGGTCAGAATTACTGGCCTGTGGTACCGTGCTTGGCTCTGCTTGTTGTCATTTTGTTTTTGCTGGTCTTTTTAGGGTTGTACTCAAAACTGCTTCCCAGGCCAATGGCAGAAGACTTTCTTGTGTTTTCTTTTAGTAATTTTATCTCTTAAAATGAAGTCTTTACACCATGTTGAGTTTGCTTTTATATTCAGTATGCTGGAGAGAGGGGTCTGGCTTCATCCTTTTTCATGTGGATAGGCTACTTTCCCAACACCATCTTCTGGAGAAACATTTCCCTTTCTTCTGGATGTTCTTTCTGCCTGTGTTGAAACTTTGGTTGCTGCACGCACACGGATTTATTTCTGGGTTCTCTGCTTTGTTTCATTGTGGAGGTACCATACTGTCTAGAGAATAGACTTTGTAGTATGTTTTAAGTCAGGTATTGTAACATTTCCAGCTTTGTTACAAATTGTATGGCTACTTAGGGTCTATTAGGTGCCATACAAATTTTAAAAGTTTTTTTTTTTCTTTAAATAATTATTTTTTTTGGTGTGTATTTTGACAGCAGTTGCCATGACAATATAGATCACTCTGGATGATATGGGAATTTTAGTAATATAAATTCTTCTGACCTAAAAACATAACTTGTCATTATTCTCTTCAGATGTTTTCAGTTTCTTTTATCACTATACCATAGTTTTATTTTTCATTGGAGAGATCATTCACTTTGTTAAATTTATTTTCAGGCTTTTGGGGAGCTGTTGTGACTGGGAATTTTTTCTTGATTTCTCTTTCAGGGGCTTCATTATTAGCGTATAAAAGCTACATTTTTTATTAGAACATGTTTGCGATGCATGAACTTTATACTCGCCTTGGAGCATAGGCACATGCACACAATCTCTTTCCGGGAGAGTGTTACTCAATTTCCATGTGTTTATGAAGTTCTTGGAATTTCTTCTGCTAGTGATCTTCAATTTCAAGGCAATGTGGTCTGATAGTATATGGGAGGTAACTTCAATTTCTTCAGATTTACTTAAACATGTTGTATAAATTAACATGTAATCTATTTTGGAAAAGGACCTACGAATAGCTGAGAAGAGTGTATATTCTGATTTTATGGGGTGGGATACTCTGTAGATGTCTATTAATCCATTTGTTCAAAAGTTTGTTTCAGTTCTAATATTTTCTTATTGAGTCTTTGTCTAGCTGATCTATTTGTGACAGTGGGGTGTTGAAGTCCCCCACTACTACTGTTTTAGTACTTATTTGACTTTTCAAGTGGTTTGATAGTGGTAGGCTCCCTTAAGCATGTCTTGTAGGAACAATTGGGTGGCAATGTTTTCACTCAGTTTTGCTTATATTAAACTATGTTTCCTTCATTTCTAGGCTCTGCATGGTGTAGCATTTGGTTGACAGTTTTTCTTTCAGCGTATTCTTTCTCTCATCAGTAAGGTTCTTTTGGAGACATCAGCTCTTAGCTGGATGGGGCTTACCTTTTATGGTACTTGACCTTTTTCTCTGTTTGTCTTATACTTTTGATAATAGGACAGTATTATACCTTGGAGAGAATCTACTTTTGTAGAACCTACTAGATGTTCTTTGTGTTTTCTTGGTGAGGATATCTATCTTCTTAAGGATCTGTGACTTTTTTTAGCAATTATTGTACTTCACTAAATACATTTTCTATGCTGTTTCCCTTCTTTTCTCCTATAGTCCCTGTAAAGTGAAAAGTTGCTGAAAATCTCATTCATAGGCTTTCTTGGTTCCTTTGATTCATGTGTTGTCAGTGCCTGCAACTCTTGTATGTGGGGCAGTTTTGTCTGTGGCTCTGTGCGGTGTGCACTGCTGTGGATGTGAGGATCCCATTGTTTTCCATAGGTCATGTGGAGATGGGGCTGCTCTGGGAGGCTTGCTTGGGTGTGGTGCGGATGGTGAGACACAGGCTGTGGGCTTCTCCTCAGTTCCCGAGAGCCATGTGTGGGTGGAGCTACACTGAGAAGCTCACGTGGGCGCTGTCCAGCACACTTGGGAATGAGGTTCCATCAGAATCAGAGGGTGACATCAAGGCTGCACCATCCGTCAGCAGCTGAAGGCTCTGCAGGTGACTTTGTGGGTCTTCTGGTTGTCACCTTGTCCAAAGTGGCCTGGAACAAGGATGGAGAACCTTTTTGAATGCTGAAATTGCACCCTAAAGTTCACTTATTTATTGTAATGAGACAACACTGTAACTAGGCCTGACTGACAGGTTTTAGGTTAGAAAAATACAAGTCATACTTTAACATCGTTTGTTCTAAAAAAATCCTCACAGTAACAGAGCTTTCAGTGATACAAACACTGCTTTGTATTAAAAAAAACACAGCTTTGTATTAAAAAGTGAAATTTGCATTCAGTGCACTTTTGCACAGTTAATGTATCTCTGATGATGTGTGTGTGTTGATAATATGTCAGGTCTGGCAGGGGCGACATGGCTCACGTGACACAGAGAGCTCTGTGCATCTGCTGTGCAACTTGGGTCACAGATTCACCAACACCGGCCCACGTGATTCTCCTGTCCAGGACTGAGCAGGCTGAGCCATGTAAGGCACAGTTGCTAAGCTACTTCCTGGGGTAGGTTCTGCTGCCACCCATTTGGTTGGCAGAGCTGGGTTATCCAGTTTGCGGGAACAGCTTCTGGGTGGCCTCACAGGTTCCTGAATGGATGGCATCTCAGATAGCAGTTTAAGAGCCTGAGTGGGAGATGCCACAATGCAGGCTGGACTCTGCTGCAGGCCAGTACAGTGGTGTGCCAACATGGAAGCTCCTCTGACTGGCCTCAGGGCTGGTGAGGGCTGTGAGTGTCTTCAGCGCCGGATAGCTCAGGTGTCTGTGGTGTGAGGGGGTTTGGAGGAGTCTCTTGTTTTCCCCTCCCCTGCTAAGCCAAGCCATCTGGCCTCAAGGTTGGTGCTGAGAAAGGGGATGGCAGGAACTGTATGCTTAGCTTCCTTCTTTGTAAGTCAATGTGCATCTCTCTCTGCTCCACATCTCCACTGTACTCGGGGCTCAGCTTTACACACCCCACTTATGGACTGCCACTGAGCATTCAGTCAGCTCATGTTAACAGAACGAGCTGAGTGTTTCCAGTCAGCCATAGATGACCTCCTCTGTTTCTCTGCCCTTTGCCCCGTCTCCTGTGCCGTGTGTCCTTGTGAGCCTTCCTGGCATCCAGCCTTCCTTTTCTCATACAAACCTTCCTTACACCTTGTTGTAATCTGACAAACTTAAACTTACTGTGCATTACCACGAGAAATAACAGGAGTGAAAGTTTGTTCTTGGGATTACCCTACCGACTATAGTTTGTATGTATCCCCTCAAAAGTGATGCATTGGAAACTTACTCCCTAAATCTGTATTTTAATGGCCTCTAGGGTCAGGGCCACTGGGAGGTAACTAGGGTTCGGTGAGTCCATGCTCTAGGGTAGCACTCACGGGTCTTCAGGATGACAATGCGAGACCTGAGCTAGTGCTCACCCTGTCTTGCTGAGTGACACCGGCCCCACAGCGCGGGCACCACGGTGTCGCACCAAGGGCAGAGCAGCCCTTGGCACAGATCTTGGGCTTCCCAGCTCCCAGGACAACGAGCCGAGTTACTCATAGTCTGTGATGTTCTAAGAAAAGAAAGCAGATAAAGACAACTGATTTCATTAAATAAAGATCTGAGAAATTAAAATATCAAAATTAGCAATTATTTTACAGTTTGTACCAAAATACTTTTCTTCCTTATAATTTTTGAGGGTTTTAAGTGAGAAATGTAGACTAGAATGTATCACAAGAACATGTACTGGGCTTTTTCTTATTTAACCTTCAAGTAGTAATTCTAACAAACGTTTTGTTTACAAAATACACTAGGTGAATTATTAATAGACAGCTGTAATATTTTTATGTGTGTCAAAATCAACATTAAATCAATCAATTTTAAATTTATAATTCATATATTTTAATATACTCCTCATATACACATTTTCTTAAAATATTAATATTGATCAGCTTGCTTTATTTGAACATATTTTAATCCCTTATAAATATATACAGGCCACAAGGAGCAGGCTGAATTCAGCAGTGTCCAGTGGGACTTCAGACTCTGGAATGAGGTAAATAAGCAATTATATTAAACAGGTAAGAAGAGACACCACTATTGATCTTAGCCCAAAGGCCGAGAAGTGGGGGAGAAGCAATTATAAAAACTGTTCCTTTTAGATTCATAGACTTCTATCACACAAACCTAGGATATGAAACTTAATATAATCATCTTCTTTCTTCTCTTTCCTTTTTATTCTTGTTTTTCAAAAAACAAGAAATGTAAAGCCTGAAATTCTATTGCCAATAATGAAGGAAAGAACCCGTATTAGTATTTATGATATTATGCCTAATGTGTTTGTTTTGGTTAGCCTCCATGTTCTTATAAAATGTATTTAAAAGAAGCATTCAAGTTAAATTCCTCTCTCAGGACTCCGGAGAAGGAATACTCATAGTGAAGGAAAATGTTTCTAAGGTTCCCAGAAAAAACTCACTGTGGCAGGTTTTGTCCCTTCAGTGGGGACATCACACTGTTACTTGGGGACTTTACATAAGTGGATAAGGCACTGCTTCAGCTCCCAAAGCTTTTATGACCTAAAGAAAATTAAGAAGAGATGTTAAAAAAAAAAAGAAAAAAGAAAAAAGAGGTGACTATCTCCAAAACTCTAAACTGCCTTTGACTACAGCCTTTCTGTTTTGCACTTCCACGGACTGAGGGACATTAAATGTGATAATAGTTATTTTAAATATTTCCATTCGAGGCAGCTTTAGCATTGAGGAAAATACCATGATGGTGCTTCCCAGGGGATAACGGAGAAGAAGAGCACAAGGAGTCTGATGACACTTGTGTGTTTGCTTTTTATTTCAGCAACAGGGGAAAGAGGAGATGACTTCAACCTGGCTGAGTGCAGGCTGCAAGTGATGGGGAGTTCATATGTGTTTTAACCACACATCCCTGGGACCTTTATCTCATTCCCAGCTCAGGACTTGGGCTTGATTACCCATTGTCAATATCTTCCCTAAGTGATCATCCTGCCATTTTCATGAATGTTAATAATTGAGTATTAGCTCATTTCAGGGAGGACAAATTCCTCATATTTAAGCATTACTACATTTATGTGTTCATTGGTAAGGTTGTCTAGTTGGTGCCTTTCATAGATAGTCTAAAATTGTGAATGTTGTCTTGTTTGGAATTACTATAAAATTGATTTTTTAAGATTAAATTGACTCAATGGAAGTCTTAAAAGCATATTTAGGAAAGTTAAAAATTAAATGACTTAATAGAAGAAAATAGTGGAGAATTGGATATAACCTTTCTTCTTTCTCTCTGGTAGTCACTATCCTTCACATTTAACAAATGCTCTGTGAAGCATTTTAGAATTACTTTCTCATTCAGTGTGATTATATTGTTATCAGTGAGAATATGTTTCTGTGAATACATCAGTGCAAATATATTTAACCTTTAAATGCTTTCTTCACCAAGGTAGTAATTTCATGCTTGGATTAAGATCTATAACATTGATGTGAAAATAAATTAAAATAAGCTAGATTTGTGTAAAGAGACCACATATCGAAAGGCAGAAAAAAATAGCATAGGGCTTTTTCATTAGTTGAACTCTTCCCAGTCTTAGATAAATTGTCTGAACTGCTAGGAACGTATCTGATTTTGTTCCATGGATAGGAAAATTGCAATGAAAATTTTAGATTCTTTTGACTTTACTTTGTGGGATTTTTGAACCTGAATGTGTCACGTGCAGTTAACTGTTGCTAGTTGCTCCTTCCAGTTCCCCATGGTTACTGGTCCCTGTCAGGTGTGTGCATCTGTGAGGTGGTTCTAGAGCAGAGGAAGTAGGTGGGATACAAATGGTGAGAGTATCGATGAGAAAGGGTGAAAATGGTAACATAAGTTCTCAAATTCAAGGGGGACCTTGGCTACCTCCCAACCATCATTATACCTTGTACTGTGTTTATTGTGTGGTATAAAGACCTCTCACATTTTAAGTCGAATGCTCCATGCTCAGTAAAATAATGCACAAGTTACTTCTTGTCTGATTACTGTCAGTGGGCCATTGCAATTGTGATGTCTGTTTACTGTATTTTAATTTCCATTCTATGTAATGATGTTGGGACAATAATAATTACTATGCACCTGACAGGGGATATTAATAATTAAAATGATGACGTCCTAAAAAACAATATAAATACAAAGCAAAGTGGGTAAAGTAATATGTACTTAATGCATAATTCAGTGCAGCTGTTTCCATCATCCTTGCAAAACAAATTCAGAAGACACGGTGCACTCCAATTTATTATTTATGTCTATTTTATCTCAAAAGTCACTAGAGTATTATCCATAAAAGAAAAATAGAAAGATTAAGTAGCACTCTCTGTCCCCAGAGCTATGAGGATCCTTTTTGCTTCTGAAGTCACAAAAAATAATTTCAAAATAAACTGAAAGGAAAGCATTAAAAAACCCAGTATTACTAAATGGAGTAGCTGTAACATCATTTTGTGGTTGGGATTTTTTAAAAGACTGTTCTCTCACTGAAAAAGTTCAGTCTGTGAAGTGTGAACTTGCTGCTGTGAGTGGGTGTGGTTTTGTGTGAGCACAGGTGTACATGGTGTGTACATGTACATGTAAGTCGGTGTGTAGCACAACACATGGGTGCGCTGCCCTCAGCGTCTCCACACCTCTAGAATGCTGAGTCTTGGAAACATTAATAATTTTTATACAAATTCTTATCCAGAAGATCATGCAAAGGTCATTGTATCTCTCCAGGTGTTTGGGATGGAGGGGTTTTTCTATTTCTTTATTTTTTTTAATTTAAATTGAAATCTTTATTGGTACATTACATATATACATCATGATTGCATTCAACAATGAGAATTTGCACCAGTATATGACACAACTTAATTCTCATTTTTCCCATAACCCTGCCCACCCTACCCCCATCCCCCATATACATAAACTTTGTTTCCTTTCTTTTTGTTATAATCTCATTATTTTTCCCCCTTCACTCCACTACGCTTTGAGTGTTTTCTATTTCACAATATATAACATACATTCTAGAACTCATTTATATTTTTATTTTCTCATACCAGAGAAAAGATACAATATTTACATATCTGTGACCTATTTATTTCACTTATGAGGATGTCCTCAGGGTACGTCCATTTAAGTATAAATGATTCAAACTTATCATTTTTTATGGCAGAGTAATACTCCATTCTGTAGAAGAACCACAGCCTTTTTATCCAGTCTCCAGTTGATGGACATTTAGGTTGTTTCCAAGATTTAGCAATCACAAACTGAGCTGCTAAAAACAGAGGTGCACATATGTCACTGTGATATGAATCTTTTAATTTTTGTGTGTATATACCTAGCAGAGTGATGGCTGGGTCAAATGGGGCCTATAATCCTAGCTTTTTGAGGAATTTCCAAACTGTTCTCCACAGGGGTTGTACAAGTCTACATTCCCACCAACAGTGGAGAAGGGTTCCTTCTTCTCCACATCCTCGCCAACATTTGCTGTTGGCTGAATCTGAAATGGCAGCCATTCTATGTGGAGTGAGATGAAATCTCAGTGTTGTTTTCATCTGCATCTCTCAAATGACTAAGTTGAACATTTCTTTATATGCTTCTTAGCTGCTCTTACTTCTTCTTCTGAAAAGTGTCTGTTCATTTCAGATGTCCATTTTTGAATTGGGTCTTTAAATTTGGGTGGATTGATTTTTTTGAGTCCTTTATATATTCTAGATAGTAGCCCTTTGTCTGAGAGGTGGCTGGTAAAGATTCTTTCCCATATTGTTGGTTGCCTTTTCGCTTTGCTGGTGGTTTCTTTTGCTGTGAAGAAACCTCTCAATAGGATGAGATCCCATTTATCGATTTCTTTTACCAGTTCTTGTGCTATGGGGGATTTGTTCATGAAATCTTTCCCAAAACCAATGTCTTCAAGAGTTTTACCTAACCTGTTTTGTAGCAAGTTTAATGTGTCTGTTTTAATATTTAGGTCCCTAATCCATTTTGATTTTATTTTAGTACATGGTCAAAGAGCTAGGTCTAGCTTTAGTCTTTGGCAGGTTAAAGTCCAGTTTTCAAGCACCATTTGTTACAGAGGCTATCCTTCCTCCACAGAGGGTGTTTGGCTCCTTTGTCAAAAATGAGATAGCTTAGTGTGTCTGGAGTTGTTTCTGGGTCTTCTAATCTACTCCACTGGTCCTCGGGTCTGTTGCTTTGTCAGTACCATGCGGTTTTTATCACAGTGGCTTTGTAGTACAGTTTCATGTTGGGGATCATAATACCCCCCCCCCATCATGTCCTTGTTGCTTAGAATTGCTTTGGCTATTCTAGGTCTTTTGTGATTCCAGATGAAGTTCTGAATTATTTTTTATAGATCTGTGAAATATGCCTTTGGGAGTTCAATTGGGATTGCGTTGAATCTCTATAATAATTGTGGGAGTATAGCCATTTTGACGATACTGATTCTTCCAACCCAGGAACAAGGGATGTCTTTCCATTTTCCGGTATCTTCTTCTATTTCCTTTTTTAGAGTGCTATAATTTTCACAGTAGAAGTCTTTCACCTCCTTTGTTAGATTAATTCCTAGATATTTCATTTTTTTGGCTGCTACTGTGAAGGGGATTGATTCCTCAATTTCTTGCTCAATGAATCTGTTGTTTGTATATATGAAGGCTAATGATTTTTGAGCACTAACCTTGTATCCAGCTACACTACTAAATTTGCTGATTAGGTCTAGCAGTCTCTTGGTTGAGTTTTTAGGATCCTCTAGATAGAGTATCATGTCGTCAGCAAATAATGACAGTTTAACTTCTTCATTTCCTATATTTATTCCTTTTATTTCTTTGTCTTGCCTAATTGCTATGGCTAATGTTTCCAGCACAGTATTGAACAGAAGTGGTGAAAGTGGACATCCTTGTCTTGTACCTGATCTTAGTGGGGAAGGTTTCAGTTTTTGACCATTTAGGGTAATGCTGGCTGTTGGTTTCTCATAAATAGCTTTTATTAGTTTGAGATACAGACCACCTATTCCAATTTTCTGTAGGGTTTTGATCATAAATGGATGTTGGATTTTGTCAAATGGTTTTTGCGCATCTATTGAGATGACTATATGGTTTTTGTTCTTGAGTCTGCTGATGTAGTGTATTACATTTGATGATTTATGTATGTTGAACCATCCTTGCATCCCTGGGGTGAATCCAACTTGGTCAGGGTGTATGATCTTCTTGATGACTCTCTGTATTCTGTTTGCTAGTATTTTATTGAAGATTTTTGCATCAATGTTCATTAGGGAGATTGGCCTGTAGTTCTCTTTTTTTGGTTGGGTCTTTCTCTGCTTTTGGATTCAAGGTAATGGTTGCTTCCAGAAATGAGTTTGGTAGTGCTGCTTCCCTTTCAATTTCATTGAAGAGTTTGAAGAGTAGTGCTGTTAACTCTTCTCTAAAAGTTTTGTAGAATTCAGCGGTGAAGCCATCAGGCCCAGGGCTTCTTTTTGTAGGTAGGTTTTTTATTACATTTTCGATTTCACAGATTGATATCGGGGTGTTTAACATTTTAATATCCTCTTCATTCAACTTTGGAAGTTCGTATGTATCTAGGAATTCATCCATTTCTTCTACATTTTCCATTTTATTGGAATATAAATTTTCAAAGTATGTGTTGACTATTCTCTGTATTTCAGCTGGGTCAGTGGTGGTTTCCCCCTTTTCATTTGTAATAGCATGGATTTGAGCCTTTTCTTTTCTTTGTTTGAGAAGGTTGGCTAAGGGTCTGTCAATTTTATTTATCCTTTCAAAAACCAACTCTTTGATTTGTTGATTTTCCATATCATTCTCTTAGTCTCCATTGCATTAATTTCTGCTCTGATCTTTGTGATTTCCTCCCTTGTATGAGCTCTTGGTTTGCTTTGCTACTGGTTTTCTAGTAGCTTAAGGTTCAGCATTAGATTGTTAGTATGAGCTTGCTCTGCTTTCTTGATATATGCATTCACTGCTATGAATTTCCCTCGTAGAACTGCTTTCATTGTATCCCATAAATTCCTGTATGTTGTACTGGGGTTATCATTCAATTGTAGAAACTGTTTAATTTCATCTTTAATTTCTGCTGTGACCCATTGGTTAGTCAGTAGTGTATTGTTCAATTTCCATGACTTTGTGAAAGTCTTGGGCATTTTTTTGCTCTTCATCTCTAGTTTCAAGGCATTATGATCTGAGAGTATACAGGGGATAACATCAGTTTCTTTGCATTTAGTTAAACCTGTTCTATGAACTAGTACATGATCTATTTTGGAGAATAATCCATGATCAGCTGAGAAGAATGTAAATTCTCACTTAGAGGGGTGAAATACTCTGTAGGCATCTATTAAGTCCATTTGTTGAAGAGTTTGGTTTAGTTCAAGCACTTCTTTTTTGATTTCTGTCCAGTCAATCTGTCTATTTGTGACATTGGGGTATTGAAGTCCCCTACTATTATTGTATTGCTGCTTATTGGCTTTTCATTTCCATTAATATTTGTTTTATATAGCTGGGTGCACCTGAGTTTGGGGCATAAATATTTAAGACAGTTATTTCTTTCTCTTGGATAGTTCCCTGTATGAGAATATAGTGACCTTCTTTGTCTCTTTTAATCAGTTTTGGTTTAAAATCTATTTGTCTGCAAATCAGATAGTTACTCCTGATTTTTTGCAGTTTCCTGTTGCATGGAGAATTGTATTCCTTCCCTTTATTTTCAGTCTGGCTATCTCTCTGGATTAGGTGTGTCTCCTGTATGTAGCAGATTGAAGGATCTTGCTTTTTGATCCATTCTGCCAGTCTATGTCTCTTAATTGGTGCATTGAGACCATTGACATTAATAGTTATGACTGATATGGACAGATTTAGGGCTGTCATGATTTCCTTTTCTAGGCTCTTTAATTCTTTGATTTTTTTTTCCCATCAGTTTCTCGCTTGGCTCAGTGGGATGACTCTGCTGAGTCTCATGGGTTTATAAGTTTCATTTTTTTTCTCCAAGATAGACTTTAGAATATTTTGTAGTGCAGGTTTTTTATGCATGAAGTTTTTAAGATGTTCTTTGTTGTGAAAGTATTTTTATTTTCCCCTCAATTTTCAGAGATAACTTTGAAGGGAAAATCAGCCTGGGTTGGAAGTTGTTGTCCTTTAAGGTTTGAAACACTTCACACCAGGCTCTTCTTGCATTGAGTATTTGGGTGGAGAAATCTACTGTGACTCTGATGGGCTTCCCTCTGTAGCTGATTTTTTTCTTTTCCCTAGCTGCTTTTAATATTTCATTCTTTATTTTCATATCTGGAACTTTTATAATTATATGCCTAGGTGTGGGTTTTTGTATATTTTGGCCCTGTGGAGTTCTGTATGCTTCGTGTGTCTGCATGTCTCATTTTCTTTCTTTGTCTGTGAAGTTCTCTGCTATTATTTCTGTGAACAAATTTTTTATGTCTTTTGTATCATCACCTGCTTTCTCAGTAATTTCAGTCAACATTATGTTATTCTTCTTTGAATCATCTAGAAGCTGTTGAATAGATTTCTCATGGTCTTTTGTCTTTTTCCATAAATTATGTCATTCCTGTTCATAGGCTGCGATTCTGTTCTCTAGATCTGAGATTTGGTCTTCTACAGTGCTTATTCTACTGTTTAAACTTTCATTTTCTTTTTTGATTGCCTAGGTTTCTATTTGTAGCTGCTTAAGAAGTTCCATTGCTTTTGCTATCTCCACTTCTATTATATCCTTGATTTCCTCTTTGGCTTTATTAATCATGCCATTAACTTTGTCCAGTATCTCTGTTTTCATCTCAGAAATCAGTTCTGATTTCCACTGTATTAGGTCTTCTCTAGTTACCACCTCGGAGAGTCCTGGTGGCTGAGTTTCAGATTTTTCCATTTCCTTTCCCCTCATATTACCTTGGGGTGAGGATCTCTGCATTTGAGATTTTGAATTCTTCCTTATTTCTGAGCTTTTGTCCCTGCTGTTGTATTTGACTTTATAGTTGACCTATTATCTGGTGATGTTTGTTACAAGTTTCTTTCTTCTAATATTTAAGTCCTTTAAGATTAGCACTAAGTCTTAATGTTTTCAAACACAATCCAAGAAAAGTACTGAGCATTAACAGTATCAAACATAACCCAAGAAATGGTAAACTGGTAGTTATTGCTGTGACCCCTCCAATCTCATAAGCCAGACCTATGATCAAATGCCCAGACTTAAAATTAACCACGGACATATTGACACCATTCATGTATCACCTTTTAGAAGTGAAAGGTTTACCAAGGAGTTAGGTGGCAGAGAGAGGAGGAGAGATTAGTAATAAGATTAAAGGATGCAATGAAATAGAGAAATGAAGACTAGTAGAGTGGGCATGGAGTAGAGAAAAGGGAAAGATGAAGGAAAAAAAGGAGAAGAAAAGGGAGGCAGGAAAAAGAAAAACGGCAAGAAGAATAACAAAAACACAGACCTAAATAAAACAAGTAGAGATAAAAACAGAATAGGGTAAGGTTGAATCCACTAATAGCCAGCTGGAGGCGAAGAACCATTGATTCCGTTATGGGATAGACACAGTTTGAAGTTTATAGGCCACAGGGAAAAAGCTGTGAAGTTGCAGTCTTTCCCCTGATGTGAGCCCAGTGTCCTGTAGGTGGCGCTGGACCCAGAAACTCACCGATGCCCAGGTTCCCAGTCTTGGAGTAGGGCTCACCCACTTCAGTATGGCGGGAAGTGGGGGTCCCAGGTGGAGTCCAGAGTTGGAGCGTCCCAGGGCTGGAGGTCTTGGGGTCGCCGGTTTGCTGTGGTGGAGACAATCTTGGTCGATCCTGCAGGGGTTTGGAAACCTCTTCTCCTGGCAGCGGATCCTCGGTCTGGTGGGCGGTGGGCGGGGCTTCCTCCGCGCTGGCCCTTTGCCCTCTCCCTCGAGTCCTGATCTGGGAGTGTAAGCCCTTTACCGCAGCTGCAGGAGGTCTGGCACGCAGTTCTGCTTCTCGCCGTGCACCTATGTCTCCTAGGCCGGCTGTGCCCTGTCTGCAGTCGCTGAGTTCCCATGCTGGGGCGCCTGTGCGAGGTCGGGCAGGGTGGACCACCCCTCCCCCTCTGGGGAGAGGGTAGAAGGGACAGACCGCTCCCTAGGTCGCTCTTCTTTCTTTGGCCTTAATCAATGTTTGCTTCTTATCTCTTTGATCTAGGTTTCTCTGCTGTCCTTCCTTTCTTTCCCCACAACTGCTGTTTTCAGGTTTATGAACAATTTCTATGGAGGCAGTGGTCTCCAGCTTTTACCATTTCGCCATCTTCCCAGAATCCCCGGGTTTTTCTATTTCTATCATGTCTGGTGACTCATCTTGCTTCTGCTGGAACAAGATTTGCCGCGCAGTTTGCATCTGTACAGGCGGATCTTTTTCTCCATCTTGTGCCCTCACTATCTTCTCAATGTTTTCTCTCCAAGTTGGGTTACTTAGTCAAACTTAGGTACAACCAGACTCTATTGAAGGTCTTCAGGCTACATTAAGGTGCAAGTTTGGCTGTATGTAAGAGGGACTCACATTTTTCTGTGAACTAAATAATGAAAGGATTTTCCTCATTTATCATAATCTGGAGATCTATTACTAGAGTTTCACATGTTGACTTTGCTTCAGTGAGTCATCTAAGTACCCAGCATATTTTTTCCCCCCGAGCATCTTTCTGTCTTAAGACTCTACCACCCTTACAGCATTAGCCTCATTGGTACGGTCCAGCACAACTAGATACTACATTCACATCTCAGGCCTCAGGATGCAATCAAGAGTAGGGTAACAAGGTGAATTCCTTCCTTTTAAAACTGTGTACCAAAGTTCACCTGTTGCTTTTCTTCTGCTATTGTTTGGCTGAAATTCCCTGCAACATACATGTGTAAACTCGACCCCTAAGGTTAGGGGTTCATGCAAGGGCTTTAGATTACTGGAGGGGCGGGTCTTTGAGGGAGACTGGGGGATTCTGCTTCGCTCTTTTCCTAGCTTGAGATGTGAAGCCTATTAGAACACACACTCCTGCCCTGATGTCCTGCCCTCACTATAGCCCAGGCCACTGGGGATGCTCAGTACTGGGCCTGACTCCAGAACCATAGTTCTAAATAAACTCTACTTCATAGGTAGCCTGCATCAAGTGCTTCATTGTAACCATGCAAAACAAGCACACCATCACGGCCCACTGCTTGGAATGGTCTCATGGATACTCCTTTCTCAAAGTAAAACTGGAATACGTTTCTTCTGAGTAGCCACGCACCAGTAAAGTATGAAGGGTTTTTCCTAATGTCAGAATAGAAAATGATACCTAGGATCAGCCATTTATGGCCACATGTGACAAACGGTTGTATTACTTCACAGCGCATAGAAAGGAGAATTTGTCAATGGAAGTTAATAAAGCTTGGCCTTGAGGATGTTTATAGAATTCCATCCAGAATGGAATTCCATCCAGAGAGGAATTTTGTCTGTTGTTTTTGTTCTTGCTTTAGCCTCCGTCCACGTTTTAGAAATTTCTAACATTTCCTTTCTCCTCTCCTCTTTAGATCTACTTCCTGTTTTCTGCTTGCAGTTTCCCTTTTCATTATCAGGGAGCACACGTGCCTGTCTCTGTCCTGTACTAGGAAGATGACTTCAGACTCAGCTGTGATAGAGATCTGGACGGTAATCTGAAGAGGCAGCCTGGGGCAGATGTGAAGCTGGGGTTGTGAGGGCATGGGGGCCAAGGACCGACCCAACTCTGGGGCAGTGACCATGGCGGAATACAGGACAAATGGCTACATTGGATTTCATAGCGGAATTGAGAGTTTCATTTCTTTGGATTGAGTCATATGTCTTAAAAAGCGATATGACATTAAGCAGTGTACTGTTGCTGGCTTTCCCTGGGCATCTACTTTACAAACATGGCCTTAGAAAAGCTGAGCATTACACATTGGAAGAAAATCAAAGGCTTTACCTTTAAATCATTTAGAGTCACTTACTCTAGCCTTAGGATTTCACTTAGCTCATAACTACTTTTTGAAGTCCTCTTTTGTGTGCTAACTGTTCTCTTGATACAACCTTAGCCAATTGCTTTCTGTACTCATCCTACTTTGATTAGTCACTCCTCTTATGTTGGTCTAGCACTTCTGGATTTAATGTTCTTCTCTTCCTTGATTTCGACTGATTTTACTTTCTTCATAAGTAGCTCAGATACAGTCTTGTCAGGAATTACGATTCTTTCCATGGCTGAAAATATTTTTACTTGCATTCACATTTAATTGAGAATATATCTGGTCTAGAAATATAATTCAAAGAATATTCTCTGATTCTTTAAAAGTATTTCCCATTTTCTTTTTGTTTAAAATAGTCTAAGTATCAACCCAATTTTTTTGTATGTAATTTCTTCCTCCAACCCTTCCCTTGGAAATTTTTAGGATCTTCTATTTTTATTTTCAAATATCTGACATTTCAAACAAAATGTCTTGCAATTCATTGCTCACACTACTTCTTGCAGCAGGATACTAATTTGTGAAACTAATTGTCAGTCTTTTCTTGAAAACTTTCTTTCACATCAGCCAGAATCTGCTGTGCCCTTGATTGTATGGGCTCTAAGCACCATTTTTAAATAAATAGCATGCAGGGAGTTTCTGGAGTTGGTGCCACAGACTGATGATAATCTTTATATTAAGACATTTGGGGTATATTATTAGAATACTTTTTTCAATAGAATATTTGAAAGTTTTATTCTTTGATTAATTCTTTATTGGGTCCTTTTATTCAATATACTAATATGATAGTGTTGCACTGCATAGAGTCAATTAAACAAGTACAGCTTTATGATTTTGATTTAAAAAGTGGACCATCAACTTAAGCCAGGCTTCACAAGCCAGATCAGCCAGGTATCCATTTTATGTTCATAGCCAGACCTGTAACAGTTTAAATTTTACATATTCTTCTCAAACTCTGAAATACTTATCAGTTTTTAAGCTAGAAACAAGATGTATAAATGGGTCCTCAGTGAATATGCTGGTTACTCTGTAGGTTCCTTTAGTCTGCAAATGACTTTTAGTGAATTTAGAACATTTTCTTCCACTTTTTACCCTTAAAACTATGGTGCAGAGGCAGCACTCATGTCAACAGTCTTAATGTTTTCCAGTAGAGTTTATTTAAGCTCTTCAGACAAGATTTCTTGGATGTATTTGCGTGGACTTAGAATTACTACCATAGGTTGCTATGCCTCTAGAAATGGGAAGGAAAGGAACGTGGTTTAGATCTTCATCCTGTCCCTTTTCAGAGGCTGTGGAGGTCTCCATAGATAAGCCAAGAAGATGTAATTCTGGCCCTTTTAAGCTCCAACTATGTATATGGCTAATTTCCTTCATTCCTGTTTCAACAGTCAACGTGCTTTTCTTCAACTTCTGTCTTTAAGAATTTTGTTTAAATCTTCAGTATACTTAAAGCCTACCTCTCTCCAAAGTAATTTCTTTATTTGCTTGGTTTAATTTTCTTTAAGGTTATTTTTATGATGCTTAGTGCAGAAGCTTAAGTAATTTCTAATTATATTTTTGTTAAAATATGTCAATATAAATCTAAACCTCATTTTCTCTGTATTGAACTTTAACTTGAAAAACTCTGATTTTTATATGAATTTTCACTACAGGCTTGATAAGAGAGTCATTAATATTCACTTCTGAGAGAGATAAATGCAATACTTTAAAAAAACTAGCATCGTTTCTAATTTTTTATGTAAGTAGTCATAAAAATTTATTTCCGCTTCCTTTAAAAGATTTGATAATCCTTTTAGTACATAGGAAAAGTTTTGACTTATGAATTCAGTGTAAAATAACAGAGAAAGTATAAAATTAAATGGCAATGCTTTATAAAAGTTGTTGTTACGTGGTGCATCTGCTTTTGTGTCAGCTGGAAGTCTTGTGTAGATAATACTTCCCCACCAGTGATTTAGCCTGTATAAAACACATCAATCCTTTTTATTATATTTTGTGAGCCTTGACATTTATGATAATTTTCCCGTATCTACTTAAAACTCTTTCTCTTATGATTGCATTATTAAAGTGGATTTTTTTGCCCTTGTTGGCTTATCTCATTAGCATGTGTTTATCATATATTTTCAGGGTAATTACCATTTTGGAATAATGCATGCAACATTAAATGGATTCCCTGGTCTTAAAAGGTTTCAGGAAAGGCAGCAGTTTTCACTCCTCCCACCTCTAATCCCCATCCTCTCCAAGACCGCAAAAGACATTTTGATTTCTGTCACTTGGGTCAATTGGATAATGACAAGGATAATACAACCCCCTACTGTGTGTCCTGGATGGGAAAGGGAATGATGGGAATACTTTGTAGAGCATCCTTATTGTAAATGCTGTTTGTTTTCTGTTAATCAGCATTAGGATTTCTCAATTTAAAGCATTGCATCTTAATTGATATTTGTACCAGTGGGGAACAATGTATGTTTTCTCATCATCTCTTAGTGAATCTCTGATATGAAAGTACAATTCAGGGAAGCAGTAACTTTTGAGTTTCTCATTATCAAGTATAATGAAACGTTGTGCTTTTATTTGGTGGATTTCTGAATAAGTAAAGTGATGTCTCTATTTGTGAACTTGTAGAAGAAGCAGAAACTGAGGCCTTCCACTGTCATTTAAGGTGAATCTGACTCCTGATACCTTCTGACTCGTTAAAAAACTTCTAAATAGTACTGTTCAGTTTTACCCCTGTAGGTGTATAGTACAGCTTCTAATTATTTAGATTATCAGTGTGAAGTATTTTTGACATTTATTTTTTAGTTTACCTAAATCTAAAGAATTATAATTACATTTTTACTGTTCATTTTGTTCTTTGCAGTGATTTTGGTTGTTGTGGTTCTTTTTTGTCTTCAATTAGAAATCTTGGATTAGTTTGAGTGAAATTAATGAGGTAATTAATTCGGTATGCAGAATACTTTGAACTGTAGTCCTGATATGGGCAAAGTATTTAGTGTAATGATATGTCCACTATACAAGGGTGGAGTTACACCAATTCAAGGTAATAGCATTGTTGAATTTGATTTCCTAATACTTAATAATTATATACCTCATGATATTTTAAAATTTATTACTGGCATGGTGTGTCATCCCTTAGAAAAACTAAGGTGTTTATCACACAGCCCCTGAAATGTGCCCATTATCCCAGATTTTTCTTTTTTGTGGATACTTTAAGGGACATTTTAAGTGGGGAGTGCCTAGACTGTCTGGATAAATATTGACTAAAACATTGTCTGAAAAAAGGAAAAAATCTGTTATCTGAAGAGCTCCCTCCCCAGCTTGTGTGCTAAGTCAGCTCTTCCCCGAAGCGCTGGACGTACAATGAGACTAAGCAACACAGTGACGTGTTGTGATTATGATCACAATCAACATTGAAAATTTGTCCTAGTATATGACATGAACCATTGCATTAGAACCATTTTATCAATGACAGTAGAGAGTTATTTCTGTGGACCAAGGTGAGCAAAAATTAGACAGGTTCACAGAAAAGACTTATCAGAGAAGCTGAACGTGATATCCACATGCAGAGTAACCTACCTATTGAAAAGATATTATAGAACACAAAGAGTTTCACTTCCAGTAACCAGTGGTGAAATGCAAATTTCAGGCCCCACAAACTGAATAAAATAAAGAATACTAGGAAAGCATAATGTTTGTGGAAACCTGAAATAACTAGAACTCTCACTTTTTTGATGGTAAATGATATGATTACTTTAAAAATTGCTGAGTATTTCACAATAAAAAAGGAAACAAAACTTATGTATATAGGGGGCAAGGGATTGTGGGTGGTCAGGGGAATGGGAAAAAGTGAGAATTAAGTCATGTCATATACTGGGACAAATTTTCAATCTTGATTGTGATCATAACATGTTTATAAAATGTACCAATAACTCAATTAAAATATAAAATAAAATGAAATGGGCTGGAGATTTAGCTCAGTGGTTCTGGTGCCTGCCTTGAAATTGCGAGAGCCAGGGTTCAATCCTCTGTAACCATGTAAAACAATGCCAGACATGGAGACTCATGCCCACAGTGCCGGGCGTGGGGCTCACACCTGTAATCCCAGCACTCAAGAGGCAGAGGCAGGAGGATAGCTGTGAGTTCAGGGCTGAGTTCAAGGCCAGCCTGAACTACAAAAGAGAGATCCTGTCTCAAAAAATAAAATAAAATAAAAAAAATAAATAAAATGATGCCTGAGATAAAGTGAGACCCTTAGGGTGGTTGGCAAGCCAGCCCAACTGGTGCCCTTCCAAGCAGAAAAAATGCTAACAGTTATGGGAATTGGCTGCAGGAGAACACAGAGAGAAGATGCCACCTGCCAGACTGAAAAAGCTATGAAAGATATTTCTGGAGTGATTATTTTCTTCTTATTTTGATTTTACCTTTTGGTATGTGGTTGTATAAAACTGGTAGAAATAATGATTTTTGTGTTTTTACTCAATAGGAAATATAGTCTTCTAATAGTAGGACTCTCAAGTTAAAGTAAACATGGAAAAGAAAATGACTTATATGTGGAAAATGCTTGTTTTAGATTATTAATAAATATAAGAGCTACAGATTTTCATAGATAGTTGGTCTAATCCTCCCTCCATATAGAATGGACATAAGGAAAAGCACTAGAAGAGATATGTAGCAATACTAATAATCAGAATTAACACTGTTGCTTTTAGGGTTGTCAGTGGTGGTTATTAGCCATAATTAAGCTAGGTACTTGGTGAGTTTATTCAACCTGTCAAAACAGAGCATCAAGCATAAAGAAGATGCATATACAGGGGAGCCTCTGTTCGTAAACTGTTCCATTTGAGGGCAATTCAGTTACCAACAGAACTGCCTAGCAATAGTGTGATTCTGTCTGTGCACTGCCCGTGGGGAGCCGAACTGAACTGCACCCATGTCCCCCCAGGAGCATTAGTATGGTCATCTTCCCCAGAATCCAGGAATAAAGGAAAGGTACAATTATGTCACTATATACTCTAAATATGTTAGGCTTTTAATTATTGATTGTTGTATTTTCTGGAAGAATACAGATTTTTCTTTTCATTTTACTTTTGTTAAAAATTTGCTGATAGGATTTCTACATTTTTTTCTCTGATACACTATCCTTTTTATATGTTGGTTTCTTTAGCAAGGAATTAAAGTTTTGGAAATGTTCTTAATACAGACTGTTATGAGTTTTAGAACATTTATATATTCATACCTAATGCAACAGAAAGTTCCGATGACTGATTTCATCAAGTCTTCCTAAAGAGTTCAGATTATGTGTAGACTCAGTAGCTTTCTTTCTGCTCATGCTCATATTTTCTTGCTTTGTGTGGCATTTAATTACACTTCATAAGCACATTAATAGGTGCAACTGGCATCAACGAGTTTGTGAATAAATAGCCTAATCCTGGTAACCACTGTGGCATACAAACCAACCCACAGGAGGAAACACGCCAGAGAAAAGCTTGCCAGCCACAAGAGATTCAGTGATCTTTGAGTAGTAGCAAGATTTATAGAGAAAATAGAGCCATTAAGGAGACTGCAAAGTTTGGTAAGTGGGTAACAGTTCAGACAGTGATACTGTTCCTAATTTCTTGCAGTAATCACATATTTTTCTGATCATAAATCACATAGGTGTTGATATTGAAGCTCACATTATGAGCAACAAGAAAGTGAAGAATACCAGTACAACCATGTTTAAGTGGTTATTTGAAGAAACTGTAATTTTCAAATCTGAAATCACTCCCTGTTCCTAGGAATAACCTGATAAATTGTTAATCTCTGAATTTTGGAAAAGCTAATATAGGGAATTCCTTAGAACTTGGTTCATGTTCCTCCTAGAACAAATCCTGCATTTGAACCCAAAGGCTGCTTGGGTGATTTGTAGAAATATGAAAACATATTATTCACCATGATGCTTGTTGTTTAAAGCCAGCTTACCCTAAAATTTCCCTAAAATTTTGAGCTGTATTTAATTTGCCAATATCAGATACTTTTTTCCCCCAGCAATAGAAAGCAGAACTTTAGTTCCCAAACTTGGGAGCAAAGTAGAGAAATCACTTGATGATCAACAGTGAGGTGTTTGTCTTGGGCCTGGTCTGATTAGTTAGTTGGCTGCTCACAAGGGGATGAAACTTGGCTGTTTGTTACTCCTAAATTAAATTTCATTTATGATTAAATTATATTGTAGTTTGTTACACAGAAACTCAAAGCATTGAGGAGTTTGAGCTCAATGATTACTTGCTAATTTCATAGTTGTTATGGGAGAAAAAAGGAAAGCCGACTTCTCTGAAAGTCATGTGACAGGTACATCAAGCCTCCTTCATGTGGGAAAGGTATTTTAAAACTTTAATTAATTTATTTGCTTTTACAGGACTGTCACACAAATCAAGCATGAACTGCAAAGGGTCTGAGTTCTCGAGACAGACTGGCAAAGAAAGGAGATCCATCCTGATCCGAAGAACCAGCCAATCTTTCTCACTCCTTTCTATTGTGGCAGGAAATTTAATGGTGGAATTGTAGATTCCCCAAGGATTCTGAGCCGAGTTGACTGGAAAGACAGAAGATTGGAGGGACGCTGTTTCAAGAGCTCGATTTAACTTGAAGTGAGTGGACACTGGCTGTGGTGAAATATGAAGCAGGAAGTGAAGGACACAAGGCCAGAGATAATGCAGAATATTGTACTTGAATACAGATACCACCAGGGTTAATCCAAGTTAGGGGGAATAGTTGTTCTAATAAAAGGTTGGACTGGAAGGAGTGCGGGCCACTTGAATTCTCTGTCAGCTCCTGTGCCCAAGGGTGGGCACTTGAAAAATGATGATGTCCCTGCTCAGCTGGGAAGAAGACAATTACTTCTAGACCTAAAGAGGCAGAGTCCAAGGACAGTTGGAGTGGAGGCCAAGGCAGTGAGCTGATGCGTCCCTCACTCCTGGTTAGGCCTCTCTGCTCAGCTGCTCCAGAGTGACAACTGTGCCTTGATCTAAGGACACTGGTCAGGGGACAGCAGCAGGACGGCGGGACCCTAGACTAGCTCTTTGGCTGTAGAGAGTGCTGGACAGGTGACTTTGAATGGTAGGTAGAGAAGTTTTAAATGTACTGTTTTCTCCTTGAAGGTGTCAGACATTTCATTTACAAAATAAACAGAAAACACATAAATCAGTAGAAGAAGAGTATAACAAAGTTAGACAGACAGAAATAGAGGAGTCCTATAAGAAGTGTAGTCTGAGAGTCCAAGGAGAAAGAGAACTAGACAGATGAAGCTTGTATTGAGCTAAACAAGGAGCAGGGCTTGGAGACCTTGCCTCCTTCAGGAAGCAGATCAGATTAGTGGACAGAGAACAAGCACTGTCTGGTCTTGAAGGTGAAGTCCTCCAAGTGAAAGCCACTGTCTGAGCCAAGTGTCAGACTCAATTTCTGTTTGCTGTGGGAGAAAAAAGTCTTTCCTAGGCAGGAATGAAGAAATCAGTTAGAAAAATCTATTTATGTCTTCCTGCTATTTATTTCCTTTTTAGTCATAAATTTCTTCTATAAACGTTCAGCTTTTCAGACAGTTTCTCAGAATAGCCATTTAGAAATATATCAATATATATATTTTGAGGTGGCATTGTGGGGGCCCCACCATTCATAGCAGTTCTTCCTAATGGATGCTTTCGACATGTGTCTAAACCAGAGACTTGCTACGCTAGAGATAAAGGACACCCACAACTTACACCTCAGATTTATTTTGGTTGTGTTTCAATGCATAGTAAGCTGGCTTTGAGGTAGTACAGTGGAAGAGTAGTTGCCCACTGTAAGCACTGAGGTAGCTGGGAAGGGAGCTAGAACTGTGGGCGTGACCCATCTCTTCCAATCAGGACCCACCTCCTAACAGCAAGTCTGCTACACTGTCCCTATCATCCAGTTATTTTCCTAATATCTCACGTTGAGCTATAATGGGCATGTAGATATAAACCATGATGATGTGGCTATTTATCTTTTTATAAAATTCATAAATCAATGTTTTTTTGTGAATATTCATGTTTCATTGTAGAAATGACACTGTTTGGTAATAAGGAGCTACCCTAGAGCACACTGCTGGTGGTGTCTACATATAATGTTGGTAACCATGTTTTGAAAATCCCAAAATAGCTCTGCAATGTTGAATTATTTCCATCTGTAAGGATTTTGGAAAAGGAATTGTAAGTTTACACCCCATTGATTTCACTTTTATCATCCACAGTTGGTGAGTGTTCTGTGAAGGTCTTTCTTCATGTTGTCACGGGTGCTCTGATGTACATCTTTTACGACCACTTGAGTTGGAGGAATAATCAGAAGTCTCTCTGCACAGGGCGTTTCATTATGCTTTGAGAAGCCGCTTTTCCCTGGTTGTCGCTCAGCATCATTGCACTTTGCATTACAGCCCGTAAAGACTCACGGGGAGGAGGATGTCCAGAGCTACTCCTAGCACAGGGGTGAGGCACTACGTGTGGGAAGAGTGGTATAAGGGAGATGCATGGAAATGTGTCTTTTACAGTGATAAACACTTTTATTGGGTTTACTGGTACATTTTACATATGCATTATGACTGCACTGAACATCAAAAATTTGTACGTATACATGACATATCTTGATTCTCATTTTTTTTCTTTCCCCTGCCTATTCTACCACCCCAACTCCCTATAGATATCAGTTTGTTTCCATGTTTTAGTTTTAATATCAAATTTTTTCTTTATTTCCCCCTACTCTCCCTTTCTTTTTTTCATTTGAACATTTTCTTCCTATTTCACAATATCTATCATACATACTGGACATCTTTTATACCATTACTAGAGAAGCGATATGATATTCACACATCTTTGTCTTATTTATTTAGGAGTATGTCCTCAAGGTGCATCCATTTAAGTTTAAATGTCTCTAATTTATCATTTCTTATAGTTGAGTAATAATCCATTTTATTTTTTAAAAACCCACACAATTTTTGAATCCAAAAGTTCATCTGGAACCAGGAGAGACCTAAAACAAAAGCAGTTCTAGGCAATAAGGACATGGCAGGGAGTATCACAATTTCAAATTTGAAACTATCCTACAAAGCCACTGTGACAACACTGGGACTGGCAAAGAAACAGACCTGAGGACCAATGGGACAGACCCAAAGACACAGAAACAACTCCAGACATACTGAGCCATCCCATCTTTGACAAAGGAGTCAAACACCCTCAGTGGAGGAATCATAGCCTCCAACCAACGGTGCTGGAAAAACTGGGTTTCAATCTGCCAAAGATTAAAGCCGGATCCATCTCTTACCATGCACTAAACTGAAATCAAAGTGTATTAGAGTCTTAAATTTTTAAACAAAAACACAAAACTTGCTGGAAAATAGGTTAGGTAGAACTCTTGGAGGCACCGGCATAGGGAAAGACTGAATATTTTTCTTTAAGCATTCACCATATGTATCTATTACACATCCTATAAATCTTTTCTGAGGCCTCCTTTTCTGCTCTCAGTGTTACATTTTATCTACTTGTGTATATTAAATTAAAAATGCTTAATTGTTACTTATTTTGAAATTTGTATATTAGCATGGAATAAACATCATATGCAGAATTTAATGAATAATTGTGCCATTTCAGAAATCCATCAGCTCTGTGGAGACATTTTGAAAGGGGTAAGAGGACCACTTGCTTTATATCTGAAACCAGATGGCTAAAAATATTAGGATTCATCTGCTTATATTGTCAGACCTGTGGAAAATGAATACTGCTGGAAATTAAAAAAATCTACAGATTGTAACCTAGAGAATAAGTTAAGTTCAGGTTTATGACCATAAAACCCTGTTCTTCATGAAATAGTTGCTTTAAGTTTTCCTTTAACATAACCATGGCATTTCTTCAGCTACTTATACGCACATTCATGTTGGCGCTGTATTTGTTTTCTCTAGAAAGTGTACTGAGAAGCGTACTCCACGGCTGGTCACAAACAGTCGGCGGATATAAAAGAGAAAGTTTATCCCTGCTGTCCCCACATTCTGTAATTCTCTGTAAGCCAGAAACTGCACACAGATGGTTCTAGGTTTGTCAGAAAAGAAGCAATGCACGCATCTCTCCTTTGAGCAGCACAAGAGAATCATGGAAACCTGGGATTACACTAAAGTAGTCAATGTGGATGCGCCCCGGCCTCTGTAGTTGGAAGAGTTTGGAGTAATGAACTGAAATACTAGAGGGAAAAGATGTGCAAAACAGAACAAAAGGTTTTAACTTTCCTAGCTACCTGAGCACGAGTGTGCAGACCATCAGTCCAGAGCAGTCAGGTCGAGGCCGCACTGTCCTCCTGGGCCATCCCACGCCGGACAACACTGGCCTCCTTTTCCAAGCTGCTCAGATGTTGCGTTAGGACAGGCCTCTCCCTCCCAAGGGGCCACGCACGCTGTTGCTGTCACACTGGATGTCACAACACGTTTCATAAGCTTGGACGCGTCTCAGACCCGCACGATGACTCTTTAGAGTCCCTATCAGGAGTTTAAATTCACGCCCCTGCAGCAGGAAATGCATTGTTTGCTCCCTCTCTGTCACAAGCTTCCCCTCACGGTCAGGCATCTATTATCACCAGTCCCTGGGAGCCGTAAATTACCTGACACTCTGACGGGAAAGGCTTATTTTATGTGTTTGTTTTGTTGAGCCAGCAGAGTATGTAGAAAAGTTGGGGAGGGAAAAAGAATCCTGTCAAGTATCTGATCAAACAGTGCCTTGGTATAAGGGTTTTGTTTGTCAGGGATGTTTCCGTGTTCACTTTTTTATTTTATTCGCTTTTTAACAAATAGTTTCACTGTGTAATGATGAGTAAATAAAACCTCACTGTTCTCTATTTGACCAAGAAATAAAATAATGAAAAAGGGTCAGGCTCAAAATGATGTCCATTTGGAATGTAACAGGGATTTCATTCTGAGAATATTATTTTTATCTCTTCTCTCTTTTTATTTTTTGTTGGGCAAATGAACTAATTACATAAATCAAAAATATTTAAAATGATATAAAACAGTGAAAGTTTAGTTTCAGATAATTAATTATCCTTCAGGTTTTGAGTGGGCCAAGGCAATAAAAATTGTCACTAAGGACAACCTAAAACTTTTTCATAGCAGATATTAGGTCTTTTGCCCTGAGAACTATATACTGCTATAACTTATTTTAAAAAGTAGATGTGTAACTGGGGTTTTGTGATTGCTAAGTTTCTCGGTTTATTTTAAAAGGTGTTCAAGTTTTCCATAATTCTGGGTAGATAAAATATAAAAGGGATATTGTGTTGCAGGCAAATTTTAGTTCAGTAAAACTGTTACTTAAAAAGAGATCAAGCATGTTGCTGTAGCAGTTTCCTGTTGAATTCTCTGTGTCTCAGTAGTTTATGGATTCCAAATATGGACAGTCAGGAGGAGCCGGAAGCAGCAGTCCTATGATCCGGTGACAATTGCATAGCATCTTGGTCTTTTACCAGAAAATAAATGTATATTAACCATTGGAACACTAATTTTGTGTAATACTTTTCATGTTGCCTTAAACACTGTGAAGAAAAATTCATTTGCAAATTCTTTGTTAGCAAATATTACTGACTTCCATCCAACTGTGACTGACAGTATGAGCAAGGGCCGAATCTTGCTCTCCAGAGCAACATTCCGTCCACCCAACACAGCTTAGTAAATACACTGGTTTTCCTCCTCCTCCTACAGTGCTGCATGTCCCCAGACAGGTCATTTTGTATCTGGTCTTGCACCATAGCTTCCAGATAGTGCTAAATTCTATAACTCATATGTCTTGATGTCATATGATCTCAGCTCTCCAGCTTTGCTTATCTTTTTAAAGGTTTGTTTTGCTCTTTCTTAGCACAGCATTTTCATGTATGTTTTGGAATAAACAACATCTTCTAGAGTATACTCTGGGATTTTAATAGTAACTTTATTGATTATGCAGATTAACTTTGGGGAAGCTGGGGTCTTCTCACTGCTGACATGTCAGTCTGTGGCAGGTCGCATATGTCTCCTTATGTAGATCTTTAATTTTCCTCTCATGTATTAATTCGTTACAGCTGCTGGAGCCCACGCCTAAACAGGCAGGTGCTTAGGTGTGGTTTTCCTCCTTTTCTTACTGTATCATAATCTACCCTACCTGGCCTCTGCAGGTAGGTGAGCTTCTCACAGCATAGTTGTCCTGGGGGAGCCACCCATGTCCCATGCTGACTCAGGACTCCACAACATCGACAGAGGTCAGCGGTCCTTCTGAAAGCTGCCTCAGAACCTGAACATTACCTTTATTGGACAGAGCTGCCTCGGACCAGCCCAGACTGAACAAGTGGAGAAAAATCCCCCGTCCTTTGATAGGAAGAACATTATCATCTCTAAGCTACGGTGGACTCGTCAAAGCATGATTCACAGCATCCTGGCAAAATAGCAGAGTAATGATGGCTGACTGCCATCAGGTCCATGCACATCGTGCTCAATTCCATGTAGCTGTTGCACTGGTCTGTTTTTCAGGTTATTATCAAAATACCCATGGCGGGCTGACTTTATTGTGAAAAGGGGTTTATCTGTTCATTTTCTGGCAGCAGCCTGACTCTTGGCTTGGCCCAGTTTAGGAATTTACGTGGGTGGTGGTCGGAGGCAGTCACAGTGACAAGGGTGTGTGTAGAAGACAAAGACTATCTCCAGAGAGGAAGCCACAGAATGATGCAGGGACTGGCTTCAGTCTTTTTAAAAAATCTTTATTGGTACTTTCAGATATACATCAGGACCACATCCATCACTGAGGATTTATACCTCTACACAATATATCTTAGTTCTTATTTTTCCCTACTCCCTTCCCTTCCCTTCCTGTTTTCAAAAACTATGTAACAACTTGCCATCATGAGAACTAATCCAGGTTACTCCAATAACCTCTCTAATCCTTTCTTTTGTGAATATGACCTTTCCAGGAGGCCCCACCTTTTAAAGGGTCCATCGCTGCACTGATCGCCAAGCCCGCGACACATAAATTCTTGGGGAAAAATGACACGCAGACCGTAGCAGTCATTATTAGGACATGTAGGATAAGACCTATGAATGTGTCAAATAGTTCTTTAAAATATTATTTTATACACTCAGGCACATAATTGTAGCAACAAAATATGCTCACGTACTTGTTAGAGAAAAAGCTACAGTGATTTAGGAGTATGTAGAGTAAAAGTAGAATTTCCTCCAAGATCTCTTCCTTCAGATTCTCTGTAGAGAGAAGGATAATTAACAATCTAGTGTGTATTCACTTTGATGTGAATTTTTATGCCCACGTATTTGTTACCATATCACACTTGGGCCTAATGTATTTGATGTCAGGTGTTCTACTCAAGCAGAAAATATAGTTTGAAGCAGACAGGTGAAAATAAGAAAACCACACTGCTCTCAATTATTCAAGGTTCTTGTCTCTCCTCTTGTCAGTAAAATATTGCTAGCTGTTTTCCCATACTTTGATGACTTCTAAATGCTTCAAGAAAAGACAGTTTCCATTTCCTAGACATGGTTCTGCATACCACCAATCAAGGTGTATAATGTGTGTCAGCAATTCAGAGAGCTGAGGTGTTTCAGATGAGGTCAATGCCAACAAGCTTGGTTTCACATGTAAGTGCAGTTTTTCATCACTTAATTATTGTACTAGTTGTAGTATTAAGTATTTCCTGTAAAAATAAGTGATTCCTAGCTGTATAAGGCTAATATATCTCTATTCATTTTAATATGATTTTCAAGAGTTTTTATAAAAAATTCTTACATACGAATATATAAATATTTCAGACTAATGAAATATATAGAACAAATTGTTCATAGCATTTCTTCATTTTACAGTTGTAAATCAGTACAAGTTCAACAAACTTGATAAGTGAAGAATTATCTTTACCAGAGTCAGAACCATGTGTCTTTAGGTGCAATATAATTACAATGTCCAGTTTTTACACTTGATTAATCAAACTGAGGTTTTATTGTTTTGTAAAATATGTTATTAACCACTTTCTGTGATAGCAACCATTTGTGTTTTGATGCTTTTTGAAAAAAAAAACTCCCATATTTTACTCTGATTTGCTCACATTTAATTCTATGCAATATGAAGTATAAATATACTTTATTTTTAGATAGCTAATTTTTAAAAATCTGGACTGTTAATTTTATATCCTCCTTTCCTTTTGGGGAGCATATTTTGTATCATTCATTATTTTCTTTCTTGAATATGCAAACTTTTTTTTTTTTTTTTTTCTCCAGACAGGGTCTCGCTTTGTGGTTCAGGCTGGCCCTGAGCTCAGCCTCAGACTCACATCACAGCAATCCTCCTGCCTCTGCCTCCCGAGTGCTGGGATGACAGGCGTGAGCCACCACGCCCGGCACTGTGGTATGTGGTACTGGTTGCCGCTGGGGCGAGTCTCTACACCCAGTATTGTATGTGGTTAGCGGGGATCGAACCCAGGGCCTTGTGCTTGCAAGACAGGCGCGGGAACCACTGAGCTAACTCCCTGGCCCTTGAATATGCAAACTTTTGCCCCATCCTACGGGTTTCCATTTTTGTGGCTGTACCCCGGGGTTGAACTTAGGATCTCACACTTTCCAGGCCGACGTGGCACCACTGACTACATCGCTGGCTCCACAGCTCCTCTCATCATGTTGGGTATTTTTCCATCTTAACACAAGCTTCATCTCTTACTTTATCTTTGCTTAAGCTACTGATGTAACTGTTTCTGTCTGTTAGTGTCTACATCTTTTGTCCTCTGGTCCTTGTTCAGTGTCCCTTTCCTACTCCAGGCTGCGGCTTCTCCCACCAGGAGATGATGTGTTGTTTGCTGCTTTCTTTTTTGGTGAACGTCTATTCTCTTTGGCTCTCAGGCCGGGACTCGCAGTTGCCATGAGTGCGTCTCCGTGACTTCTTCCTTTATGATATTTTGCTGGGTTTGTCCTGTGTTCAGAGAGTAAGTGGTCACTTTCTGGGCTGGGATGGACTACGTCTGTGCTTACAGTCAGCACTTCTATCTGGCTAAAGCATCTTTCAAGAAGACAAACTTTCATTTTAATGCACTTACAGATGCACGAGAAGTTACGAAAACAGGGCCTATGTGCTATTGATACAGCTTCAGAGGTGCCACCGTTTACGAGGTACCACTGTCAGAACCAGGAAACTGGAGTAAAACAGTTAACCAGATAGCAGATCCCACTAGAGTTTCAGGGCTCTTTGCGTGCACTCATTGCTGTACACTTTTGTGTGCTGTTTGTTTCATGGCATTTTCTCACATGTACAGATTCACATAAGCAGATCAGAGCCAAACTGCAGAGCTATTCTTCCGTCACAAAGGGACATTCTGGTGCTGTTTCGCCCCCGTCTTTACTCTAGCCAGGGAAGAGCACAGTGGTGCCACGTCTTCTTCTCTTGGGCAGGGTCCCCCGCGAGATCTCTGGTACAGGAAAAAAGAAAAAAAAACTTTCTTTACTAAAGAGACAAGATTTGTTATGAACCACCATCTATACTCGGTCTGATTCAGGAATACTCAGCCTTTTCCTTGACAAGCTTGCTTGTCCCAGTAACGTGTCCCCCGCAGCTCCACCTCCTTTCATGTAGCCCCCCAACCCCAACCTGACTCTTAAGTCACCAGTAAATGCCAGCAGACCTGGGTGCACAGAGCCTTTGCCTGTCCAGCCTTGCTAGCACAAGCGCTGGTCAGCCTGGCTCCCCATTTCTCTATCTCTTTAACTCTGTCCTCTAGTTTTGCTTTTAACCTTGCATCGTAGCACTGAGCAGAAATTGGCACCCACTGCGGGTATTTGTGATAAGTTCAAGTCCAAAAAAACATTCTTTAGCATGATTTATTATCAAGAACAAAACATAATCAGAGAGGAAAGAAGTTTGAAACTTATTCTACAAAGAGAAAATTTTGATGATATTGGTTGGCCTTTTAAAAACCAAAGGAAAAGTGACCCAATGGAAAAATGTTAAATGATTATGATCAAGAAAAGAATTACTGAGATCTGTAAAATGTATGTAAATATCTAAAACTTCCCTCATAATTAGAGAAATGCAAATTAAAACTGCAGATATCCTACATAACAAATTTGCAAAGAGCCTGACAGCAAATAGCACTGACATAAGTAAAAATGCTTGTGTGTGTCTGGTTATTAACTTGATAGTGTATGTCAAAATATATAACACATATACCCTTCTAATGAGCACAATGACTTCTATGTAAATATAATTATAATCATAGAAACAAGAGATGATCTATGTACAAGGATAATCAACAAAACTGATGATAAAAGATTGGAACAAATTCTTTCAATAAGAAATGCGTTAAAACTTGTTTTTTCTTGTTGTGGAAAGCTATGTAACTATTTAGAATAATGAGACAGCTGTAACATCTAGATAAATTATTAAAGGGAAAAACAAATTTAGTACAGTTTGAATACTATGTTGGGCTTATACGTGTGTGTGTGTGTGTGTGTGTGTGTATACATTATTCATTACAGTAGTGGTCAGTATAAAAGCAAATTTAATCCAAGATGCACACAGACACACAGGAATGTACAAAATGGCTGATGATTTCCACCCAAAGTCAGGTGTAGAAAACTGAGAAAAGTCTGTCTGCACGGTAGAGATCCACAGGATCCAGGCAAAGCCTGGAGATCATTGCAGGGTCTTTTGCACTTCTGCAATGGGAGGCGGAAGCATCTGTGCTGGAATCCAGAAGACAGTCTCCAAGGTGAAGGTGAATCCTGGAGATCCTCATAAGAAATGACCGCTCCTCCTGTTTCCCTTTTATCATCAAGGTGACAGAGGGTGGGTCTTCTGTCTTCAGTAAGACCCTTCAGCCACATTCAGAAGTGTGTGGACCCAGTTTGCTTGGCAGTTTGACTCAGTTTGACACAATCAGTTACCTATCATGATTACATATCTGCGAAGAACTTTCTGAAGACGTAATTCCCACCTAATATTGCAGAATGTCTCAGAAAGATGTCTAGCAAATTTGTTTCTTGGTATACAAAATGAATGTGGAAAGAGTATAAGACAGAATTCCTTTTTATTTGATATGTCTTAAGTTTTTTGAACATTACATTCAGATGTGAATTAACCTGAACTCTCACTACTCTGAAATTTAGTATAAATTTCAATGTATGTGTTTAAGTGATGGTTCAGGGTCTATACGATTTAAGATCAAGCAGGCCCACCTTCTCCTTCAGGCATCTGTAGTGCTAGGGCACATCAGCCTGCTTTCCTTTCCTCTCTTACAATTATCCCTATTACAATTTAAGTTGGAAAGAATCCTAAGGGTTCTACTTTCAAATGCTACAAGAGTTGATTACAATTTAATGTCATAACTGTTGTACTACATACAATTAGAAGAGAGTGTTTCCATTGATGTTTTGGGTGAGACACTTCCTTTCTAAAATTGATTTTATTGGTACATTTTATATACACAGTGTGATTACAATTGACATTGAGCATCTGAACCAGTACGTGACATGACTTACTTCTCATTTTTTCCTATTACCCTGCTCACCTTACAACCCTCTGCCTCATATATACATATGCTTTTTTTAAGTATCAAATTTTTTTCTTTCCCTTCTACACTTACCCCTGCCCCCTTTTCCTTTTGAATATTTTCTATTTCACAATATCTATCATTAAATTTTAGAGCTCATTTACACATTCAGTTTCTCATACCAGAGAGAAGATACAGTATTTACATATCTATGTTCTATTTATTTGGACTTACGAGTATGTCCTCAAGGGCTGCACATTTGAGTATAAATGTCTCAAATTTATCATTCTTTATGGCTGAATAATACTCCATATATATATATATATATATCCATATATATATATATATACTCCATATATATATATATATATATATATATATATATATATATATATATATCCCACAATACATCTTCATTATCCAGTCACCAATAGATGGGCATTTGAGTTATTTGATTTAGCTGTCACAAACTGAGCTATGAACATAGATGCGAATATGTCTCTCTGATATGAATCTTTTAATTCTTTCATATATATACATATCAGGGGAATAGCAGGGTCAAATGGGACCTCTAGTCCTACTTTTTTAAGGAATCTCAATAGTGGTTGTACCAATTTACATTCCTACCAACTGTGGAGAAGTGTTCCTTTCTCCCTGCAGCCTCGCCAGTATTTGTGGTTGGTTGATTTTATGATAGCAGCCATTCTTTGTGGAGTAAGATGAAATCTCAGTATTGTTTTCATCTACATTTCTCAAATGACCAGTGACGTTGAACATTTTTTCATGTTTCTTAGCTGCTGTTTCTTCTTATCCTGAAGTATCTGTTCATTTCAGATGCCCATTTTTGAAATGGGCCTTTAAATTTTAAGGAGCTAATTGTTTTTCAAATCTTTATTGGTACATTATATATACATATCATAGTCACTTTCAACATTGAGACTTTGTACCAATATATATGACATGATTTTATTCACATTTTTTCCCCTTGCCCTTCCCACCTATGTCATATCTTTTCTCTAGTATGAGAAAACAGATTTAAATGAGTTCTAAAATATATAGTAGGTTTTGTGAAATAAAAAATATTTAAAAAGAAATGATGTGTAGGGGTAGGTAATGAGGGGAAAATGATATGATGGTAATAAAAAAGGAAATCCTATGTATATACGGGGAGGGGGTTTTAGGGAACTAATTTTTAAAAGTTCTTTATATATTATAGATAATAGCTCTTTGTCTGAGAAATATCTGGTAAAAATTCTTTTCTAGGGTCCAGGTTTTAGCTCCGTGGTTCCAGCGCCTGCCTTGCAAGCTCAAGGTCCCTAGTTTGATCCCAGTAACCACATAGAACAATACTGGGTATGGTGACTCACACTTACTAGCAATCAGTAGTGCCAGCTGTGGTGTCTCATACTTGTAACCCCAGCACTTGAGAAACAGAGGCAGGAGGATTTCGGAGTTCAGGCCCAGCCTGAACTACAAAGAGAAACTCATTCTCAAAAAATTAAAAAAAAATCTTTTCTGATATTATTGGTTGTCTTTTCCTTCTGCTGTCTTTTCTCTTGCTGTGCAGAAGCTTTTTAGTAAGATAAGATCCCAGTTGTTTATTTCTTCTGCTAGTTCTTGGATTATCAAGGTTTTGTTCATAAAATCTTTCCCTAAGTCAGTGCCTTCAAGAGTTCTTCCTAACCTGTTTCACAGCAGGTTTAGTGTTTCTGTTTTGTATTTTTTTTTTAAATTCAAATCTTTATTGGTATATTATGAATACACACCATCATTGCATTCAACATTGAGAGTTTGTACCAGAATATGGCACAAATTGATTCTCATTTTTCCCCTTCCTCCACCCACCCTATAACCTCCACCCCCTATAAACATAAGCTTTGTTTCCTTTTTTATTACTATCACATTCTTTTTCCTCTTGTTATTTACCCCTACACCCTATTTCCTGTAAAATATTTTCTATTTCACAATATTAACTACATATACTAGAACTCATTTACATCTTCATTTCTTCATATCAGAGAAAAGATATGATATTTACACATCTGTGACCTATTTATCTCACTTATGAGGATGTCCTCAAGGTGCATCCATTTGAGTATGAATGAAATTACCTCAAACCCAGAGGTAGTCCAGAGGATAATGAACACCTACTTTGAAAATTTGAACTTAATAAATTATAAAATGTAGAAGAAATGGATAGATTTCTAGACACATATGAACTTCTGAAATTGAATGAAGAAGATATAGACATGTTAAATATCCCAATATCAACCTGTTAAAATGAAAATGCAATGAAAAACTTGCCAACAAAGACAATCCCTGGTCCTGATGGCTTTACTGCTGAATTCTACAAAACTTTTAAAGACCTAGTATCACCACTTCTCAAACTAATGAAATTGAAAGGGAAGCAGTATTCTCAAATTCATTTCTGGATGCAACCATTACCTTGATTCCAAAAGCAGAGAAAGACCCAACCACAAAAGAGAACTACAGGCTAATATCCGTAATGAATATTGATGCAAAAATCCTCAATAAGATACTGGCAAACAGCATACAGAGAGTCATCAAAAAGATCATACAACCTGACCGAGTTGGATTAATCCCAGGGATGCAAGGATGGTTCAACATATGTAAATCAATAAATATTATCCACTATATTAACAGACTCAAGGACAAAAACCATATGGTCATCTCAATTGATGCAGAAGAAGCGTTTGACAAAATACAACACCCATTCATGTTCAAAACCCTACAGAAAATTGGAATAGATAGACTCTATCTCAAACTAATAAACTATCTATCTCAAACTATCTATGAGAAACCATCAGCCAGCATCACATTAAATGGTCAAAAACTGAAACTTTTTACACTAAGATCAGGAACAAGACAAGGATGTCCTCTCTCACCACTTAGGTTCCATATAGTCCTAGAAACACTACCCGCAAGAGAAAGTAATAGAAGGAATAAAGATAGGAAAAGAAGTTAAATTGTCATTATTTGCTGATGACATGATACTCTATACAGAGGATCCTAAAAATTCAACCAAAAACCTGCTGGACTTAATTGCCAAATTTAGTAGCATAGCTGGATACAAGGTCAATGCTCAAAAATCAATAGCCTTTGTGTACACAAACAACAGATCCTCTGAGTGTTTCTGTTTTAATATTTAGATCTCTAATCCACTTTGATTTTAGTTTAGGCCTGACAAAATATAGTAAGACGGTTTTGCTGTGAGTAGAAGTTTGATCTTTTTTTGTCTTGATTTATACCTGGCTGTCCCTTGAAAGCCTCACGGGCCTATGGGCAGGGTTATTGGGAAGTGACTGGGTAGTCAGCAGTGGACCAGTCAGCTGAGTTTTAACCTGAATATGTTGTCAGGTTTTAGGGCCGACTGGAGGAGATGGTTCACTGGATGCATGGGCTCCAGGTCTGTATTTCTCTCCCTGCACCTTTTCCTTTTGCTTTCTGCTCCTTGGGCCATAGGATGGGCAGCTTCTCTTCCACAATGCGCTCAGCTGTCCTGCAGCCAGTGACCATGGACTTAAACAGGAACCAGAGGATCCCCTCTTCCTTTCAGTTGCCTATGGCGGGTATTGTGTGCTCACAAAGAGGAAGGAAATAGCCACTTCTCCAAATTCCTGTTTGTGAAATGAATATGTATTTAATATTTTAAGTGAAACAGTAAATTTTTATAAGTTTTCCATGTTACAGGTACTATATTCATGCCAAAATTTACAATAATGAGTTTATTGTAAGGATTTTAGTTAAGCATATATATCAAACTATTGTGCGAGTTGTTGAGAGGATCAAAACTCACTTGTCATTCAATAATAGAAAATATGGCCTTTATAAAATGAAATATAAAGCATTTCTCTGAATGCCATAAAATGTATTTTCTTCTTTAGCAGAATGTGTTTGCAGAACCTAATTGTCATATTTATTGTTATATATAAATATATTTTCATACTTTTACACAAAGTACAATACATATATTCTCATCTTACTTTGGAAACATGGATTTTTTTTGCCTCTGATTAGATTATTTTTGGATCCTAAATTAAGTCTTAGAATATATTCCTAAATTCTAGATCCTCCCATTTAGCTATCTATTTATAAGGGTATGCAGTATTTATTAATTTTGGTCAAACATAATCATTTACTTCTATGGTGTATTGCCTACCTCTGAAAAGGACACTTGGTCTCACCTTGGTATTCATCACTAGTTGGTTCAGGAGTGCGCTATCAGTACCCCAGACTATGAGTATCTAACAAACTGTTTTGGTTAGAAAAGGGTAGCTAGTCATGAAATAATTGACGTTGACAAGTTCTAGTGTGTGTGTGAATATCAAACAGATGACGAGTACGAGGACAAAGGCACCAAGTGTCAAATTCGATGAGTTTCAAAGCACTTAAGTATAACTGTGGTCTAGTTTATATTGCCATGATCGGGAATTGCGATTTGCCATCCTGACTTAAGTAAGAACTGCCCATCATGATGGCAAAGTTCTGGGCGTGTCTGGGGGTGATTGACACCTAGATTACAGACTGCAGAAGGAAGACCGGCCCCAGCTGTTACTCTTTATACTGAATGGAATCAAAAGGAAAGAAAAAGGAAGCATTTCCGTCTTCCTTGCAGGAATCCTGGTCTTCACCGTCACCTCTGGACAATGATCTTCCGTCCCTTGCGCCTTCCTCACAGACTTCCGACTTCCTACGGGCTCACACTGGCGCCTTTGGGCCGAGCGCTCACGCTTTGACCATTGGCTGCTTCCGGGTCCTCTCACTCCTGTGCGTGTTTGGGGCGTTTTGGGCTCTTCTGCCTCCAGCTCTGCAGTTCATCCACGGGGCTCTCCCCCTTCTCCTCTGACAAGTCTACCTAATAAATGTCTCCTAATGATTCTGTTCCTTTCGTAAATGCTAATGCAGTACCTTATGTTTATAAAGGAGTACATAGCTTTCTTCATGGCTTTAAGTACATTTGAGATGATTCCAAGAGGTACATGAAACATATGAATCACTCAGTAAAAATTAATTACTTAGGTTATCTTTTTGAACTATCAAGGAAAATATCCTATACTTTTCTATTGAAAACAAAATGGCAATGACAATCTCATCTTCACGTTTTTGTTGATATTTATTATTTTCACTCTCGGTAATCACAAATTTGTCCTAAATATCTATACTTCTGTCTTAATTTTGTAAGAATACTGACCATCAAAGACTGAATAAACTCTCCCCTCTGCCTTCTAAGAAGTCTTGAAAAGAGGAGACCTACTTTATATAGTCTAAATTGATTAATGGTGACTTAGTGAGAGGAAGTGGGGGTCCCTCAGTCATCTTTACTATAGCGCTGGCATTCTTCAAACAACTTAGATCTGATTTAACTTGGCTTGATAGAAACCCAAGAATACAGCAACATGCCATCTGCTTGACTTTGGATAATCTTTACTGAGTTTTCATTTTGGCCTTTTGAAACAAACACAAAACAATCATCTGAAATGACAATTTATAGACTACATGAAATGGGTCAAGAAGACATATTGTCACGTACTGTTATGTGCCAGGTGAAATGGAAGAGCATTGTTTTCCCTTTCGTTCATTTGAGATAAAGCTTGGACAATTTGAGCTGCGTGCTTTTCCTGCATTAGCAAACTTCCAGCAACAGAATGTGGAAACTCAAATGTAGTTGAAGGAAAGGCAAGAAATAGTAAAGCCAATAGAGATAGTACTGCATACACTTGAACCCAAGGTAATGGATGTATTGAATATATTATTCTCTTTTTCTTGGAACATATTTTTGATAGAGATGGTGGATTTTTTTTTTTTACAGAAGATAATTAACTTTCAATAGGTCAAAGTAAACAAGGAAAGTAAAAAGCAATATGTCAGTTCAAATTCAGAGTTCAGAATCTCCTCCCTTTTTTTTTCAACAGATAGAAGGAAGAAAACCCTACCCGGTACATATTAGCAGTGTATTTTAGCATCCAGAGGCTTCTAAAAGTTGAACTTGAAGTGATAATAATCTAGAAGTAATATTTTCTTCTCAAATAAAACTTGTCTACCAAGGCTGTAATGTACATGGTTTTTAAAACAAATCCCAGCCACCTCTAGTCTTTGGAGATGCATTTCCTTGCAAAATTGCTGTGCAAAATAGAAACAGCAATCGTTTCTGGTTTTACATTTCAAATTAAAAACATAAAGCAGTGGGCCGGGGATTTAGCTCTGTGGTTCTGGTGCCTGGTTTGCAAGCGCAAGGACTCGGGTTCAATCCCCAGTAACCACATACCATACTTGGCGTGGAGACTCACACCCAGCAGCAACCAGTACCACATACCACAGTGCCGGGCGTGGTGGCTCACGCCTGTAATCCCAGCACTCAGGAGGCAGAGGCAGTAGGATTGCTGTGATGTGAGTTTGAGGCTGAGCTCAAGGCCAGCCTGAACCACGAAAGTGAGACCCTGTCTCAAAAAACCTAAAAAAAAAAAAAAAAAAAAAAAAAGCAGCGCCAATAGTGCTGATTTGTTTTTATCTGTTGTAAACCAGAAGTCTTATTCTCAAAGACTTCATTGATAACATGATTCACTAAACTGCATTTTTCAATGTGTGGTTAATTCTGATGACTACTGTATAAATGGTTTCATTAAAAAAAAATACTTAAGGCATTCCAAAATGCCTTCTGTAGTAACTGCCAGGGCTGTGTCTGTGGAGGCAGAGACCTGGGTAAGCAGAGACCTATCTGTGCTTGGCGATACCTCGAGGCAGCCTCATCCACTGGAGTTAGTTTTACTGAATGAAAATGCATCAGCTAAGATCATGACCTGCTCACTCTTATAAAAAGGTGTTGCAGAATCTTTATCATCTGCCTTGATCATCTAGAGAGCAGATGCTCAGTCTTTGAAATCGGATGTGCGAAAAACTGGACTCAGTAAGTTTCTGTGGGGTTGGATGCCCTTTTTTAGCAGTCTTCAGCCTTTTTTCAGCATTGTTAGTAAAGGACCGGCTCCTTATATCGAATGTGCTCATTACTACAAATTTAGACTTAAAACAGTGGCTTCTGATCCCCAGGAGTGTACATGCTAATGAACAGAACAAGGGTCGCCAATGAAAAATAACTCGGGAGAGCTACGTCCCCATACTACTGTTTGCAGCACTTGGAAAAGGTTCTAATATTAATGCCTCTTGTCAGAAAAACCCTTACAACCTCTACTAAATCATCTTCTCTATGGAGGAAGCTGCAGTTATAAATAGGCTCACAATGAATTCTGAATTCTCTACATGTAAATCATGCCAGATACCATTATCTGATATCCTTGAATTAGGTATGCATGGCCTTGGGGGCAGTAAAGGATAGGTCGATGCAGCCAGCTGTCTCCTTTAGTAATAACTGCCGTACGTTACAGACCAACAGCCAGACAATAAATAACATTTTCAAATCTGCATCTAGACTTGGAGTACGAGAGAAATGAATAATGATTTCCTTGTGCTAAATTGGACTGAAGCAAAAGGTCAAGCCTTTCAGAAAAAGGAACAACAGTTGTACAATCCAGTTAATCGCAGACAAAAGTGTGTGTATACACCGGTAAGCAGGATAATTAATGGGTCTGTTTGCTTTTAGTGTACAGCATTGTGTCACTTTATTCTGCAAATTCTATTGTCTTTTACCCCTATTTATCCCTGTTACTCTCTTTCAAAGAAGATGAGAGATTACCAGATTAAACTCAGTTTAGAACGAGAAACTGCAAGTGACTGAGATTGTGTGAGCTTTATATTCAAATAAATCACACTTATCTTTTCAGAGCAGACAAAGTTTTGCTTAAAGACTATACTGAGCTGGAATCACACCTTTTTATAAGTATAGTAAAATGTCTATGTTTCTTTGCATATCATTTATAAGAACATAAATATTTCTGATGCTGACTAAGTTTGGTAGCAAAGAGATGTGCAAGAAGCAATTTTCTGACATTAGGGAAAGGGGGTAAATTGTCTCTGTGAAAATCCTGCTGTGAGATTTTAATCTCCCAGCATATAGCTCTTGAAAGATCACCTACATCAAGAGACTGAAGTCATATTAATGTGTTTTATGAGAGGAAAGATCTGATGAACTGTAGTTTATTTGGAAATAATTTTTATTTTATTACTTTATTTATCAGATGTTTTATGAGTGTGATTGTGTGTGTACATATATATGCATGTGTCCAAATTGTGCTTGAATTAGCTATGGTGCAGGATCTCACCTATCAAAAACATGTTCTGCTTATGTGTAACAAATAACAGCATACTTGTATTTATTTCTCCAGCCTCCTTATCTGTTTCTGTGTCAACAAAGCAAGTAAATATCAGCCTGCCTCCCCCACTTGGGAGGGAGCATTTCAGTAGTGATACAAATATTGTTGTTTTTCCTGGCAAGTAATTCACCAGTGGCTCATTTCCATCAGCTTTTATTTCACAGCAATTGTAAAATAAACCACTCGTAGCCTGTGCTGTTAATGTCTGGTCCCTGGGGTGTAACTGATGTTCCATGGTATGGGTCACGTGCTAGCTAAAGAGTGCATTAAAAAGGGAGAAATTAATAGGAGGGCCACTGATTGAAGCTAATAGTCAGAGGGCAATGTCAGCCCTGGCAAAGTATCACAGGATCTTATTTTGTTGGATTATTTTAGAGTCTGATTTTAATGCAAATCTGAAAACAAGTCAAGAGCACACTAATGGAGTGAACATTCAGAGAAAAGACTAGTCAGAGGCTGATATTTTATTTACACATTATATTCTTTTCATTTCCATTTTGACCTTCATTTTACATTTGTGAGATAGTAAAACTAGCAGCATAATCACTAGACTCTTTGCTTCTGAGAACTTCATAAAAATACTGATCTACTTGTGCCCAGTTACTTGTATTCCAAGAGTATCTTAAGGGTAAAAAGCATTTCTTATATATTTTAATCATATATTTCTCTTTAGAATATAACTCATGTATTTAGTTGCAAAGATGGAATTTATATAATACGTTGAGTACTAATTTTAGTTGAACAATATCTTCATTGCATTCTATTTTACAAAAATTAAGAAGTCCATCATAATGCTATTCTTTTTGAAAACATTCTTAACACTTTTTAGATACTATCACTTTTGTATTATTAAAATTATCTCTAACTTGATAGTTGGCACTACATTTCTCTTTCATATAAACATACTCTTGTACTGAAGATGATATTTAAACACAAAAAATTACCTGGTCCTCAGTATCAAGTTCTGGGCTAGGTGCTTTTATGACACTAATAATAGTCATTATTAGCACGACCCTGACTGAGTTAATGCAGCACCAACATGCAAATCTACCCTTTCCCGTCATTTATACTCCTGCCTCCATTGAAAGATGTGTATTTCTTTTCATAAGGCCTCATATGCAGCAGATTTTATTAAATGTACTTGGTTCTTGGTATTTCAGATGGTTATATTTGACAAAGTTATCTTGCACTCTGAGTTAGCAAATATGAAATAAATGATTCTAGGAGAAGTTCACTTCTGTGATTTTCATGCCATAGTCTTTTGCTTTTGTTAACTGATCCATATACAACCTTGCTTTGTTTCAAAATAAATGACACATTATTATAAAATTAATGACACATTATTTAATATATACCATTAATTGATTAGCAATGAATTGATGGCCAGCATTATGGTAATTTGTAACCGAAGGAAGCTTATCTAACACATTCATTTTTTTTTCTGACATATCATAGCCTTCTTATACTTAATGACACTGCAAAAAACACTTCAGTTTCTTGTGTGGGTCCATCAGTGGTAGAAGTTAAAATAAAAGAATCACTAGAAGACACAAGTTTGCCAAAAATATGGCACCTAACTGACAGTAAAGATGACGCTTGTGAGTTGAAACAAGAAGCCGAGGCAGCCCTTGTTCATGCTCCACAGTGATGGCTGCTCCAGGCAGCCTGGTTTCTGCTGATGTCGCCGCTTGTCTGCAGCGAACTGGGCAAGTGGTTCTCGTGTTGGTTTGACGTGACAACTCTGCAACAAGTGTGTGACTTCACAGATCTGGAACTTCAGTATGAAGGTCGACTGGATCCAAAGGTATGAGAAACAGCATAACCGAAGCAGTGGAAAGCACCTAAAGTTAGACGTATGGATTTTCATACCTCCGTTAGCTTGTACCTATTTTTGAATCCTTTCTCATTTCTTTTCCAAGTATCTTGTTCCAACTTTCCTTCCTAGAATTTGTTGCTGTTCTTCACATTGACTCCATATTCCCTTTTATCTTTTTACTCTTTTATTGAACCAGTGAGAATGTTCTGCACTGTTTCCAGTGCCTCTTGGCTCTTCATCCTCTGTACTCTTCCTTTAAGCTCTCTGCCTCTGAGGTGAAGCATTCTACCTACCCACTACCTTTGATAGTTCAAAAATTCAGAGAAGAATAAATTTGTCAAATGTAAATTCTGAGTTACAGAACAATAATTTGATGCCAGTAGTAGGAAAAACACAGCTTTCAGAGAAAGCATTTTTACGCATATTAAAATCTAGCTTTGGGGAAGAACATGTTTCGGGAATGACGGCACACTACTTCAGTACCCAAACTGCAAATGACCCAAATGCATTTTAATAGTAGGATAGATAAGTCTGTTATTTATTAGACTAATGTACAGTCTTGAAAATGAGCAAATTATATATAAAAATATGAATAAACCTTATAATCATTGATTGAACAAATGAAATCAGATATAGAAACAGCCAGATGGATGATTCATTCTATATAAATATTTAAACAGGCAAAACTAACCTGATGTTAGGAGACACAATAGTGAATCATGGGCACATGGGGGTGACGAGTGAGCAGGTCAGGAGTTTCTGGGGTACAGTCTGTGTTCTGTTTTCTTCATTTCATTGAAGGTTAAATATACACGTTCATTGTGAGAAAATACATTAAACTATGTCCATTTTTATGTATTTAAGAAAATAATTCTAAATTCATCATGAATAGTATGAACCTATTTATATACAATGTGTTAAGGGCATAAGAATAGATTAAAAATAGATCACTGTCTGCTGATTTATAATTTGAATCCAAATTACATTGTTAAGAGAAACAACTCACACAAGATATATGTGTTATTCTTCTATCATGATAGAACAAATGAATAAATTACCTCTGTATGTGTATGAATTTACATGCATATGAGCAAGGGGAAAGGATGAAAAATACACACCAGATGTTAATGTCGATGGCCCCAGTGGGGTGGCATTTAGAGGTTTGGAACCTGTGCAGGGGGAAATGATTATCATTGCCTCTTTACATTTTTTATTATGCTATTTGACTGTTGCAATGAGCATGTGTTAATTTTGTGATTTCTGAAACACTAAGTGATGGAAATGTTTTATAAACAAAAATGAGGTCTCACCTGAACAAATGCATGTAATATGTGGCGCCACTAGAGTGAAACTTTCCCACCTGCTGAAAATAAATGAAGATCTCGCTACCCGTGAAGAGGAAATGAAGGGAGGCACGAGATTCGCGTTTTAGGAGACGAGGAAGTCTCAAGACAGATGTCAATGGGAACGTGATTGGACATCCACAGACCCAGGTGTCCCCTGTTCTCACTAGACTTGGTGTACATTAATCCACAATGACTTCAGTAGCCCTTGATCTTGGCACTTGGTGTTAATGTGACTGTTGGTTTACATTTTTCTGGCAGTACCACCAGCTAGCTCTAGACCACGCACAACATAGAAACTCTCAAGTTTGTTGGTTAGAAAGTCAGTACCTGGCTCACAAAACCCACTGAGAAGCTCCTTCGGTCCTGCTTGTGTTTCCTGTCCACTCTCCCAGGTGAAGTAAGGCCTTGTAGCACCCCCGACCTGAGTGTCATTCCATGATTTCTCCATGATCCCCATCAGGGTTCATGTCCCAAAAACAGAGAAAATTAAGCATAACATAATCTTTAAAGTCACCATATGTGGCAGCATATGTAAATGAAAGCTCTTGAGGGAAAGCCGGCCACAGATTATGGAGTCCAGATCAACTCGGTCTTCAGGGTGAGCCCAGACCAGATGTACATCTGAAGAGGGGACAGGAGCCTAAACCCTCTGTGTGAAGCTGCTGCCCTCTCGTCTCTGCAACACAGCTGGTGCCCAGTTTGAACTATTTATAGATTTGCTCTTTAAAAGCCTTTATATTTTCCTGGTAATTCCACTCATCAGTTATAGAAGGGTTTGTCTCATATCATCTCCTGACTTGGGGTATTACTGTATTATAGTGTCTTGTATCTTTCTGGATTTTCTTCATAAATCTGGTAGAGACTATGTCCTTGGGATACTCATTAGACAGTGCTGTTTCCTAACTTTTCTCATTCTCAGGCTACATCATATTTATTTGTTGATTACAAATGTGTTCCATAGGAAAAGTTACTAAAGTATTCCATGAGTTCTTAGAATTTTGCTTATCTTCTTTGAGTGAATTTACCAAAATATGATGACAAGTGAAAGTGTTTTATTTTGACTCATTTTGCAAGCTTTGCAACCACTCATAACTAGACCACCAAGAGGTAAAGAGATGAGAGATGTTTCGAACATACCTTATTACACTATAGGTAAATGTTAGCAGCAAACAGTATTGTGTTTTTCAATTGCTCTTTAACCTAGACATGCAGCCTATGAGACTGAGCTCACTAGGTCTGGATGCCTCTAATCCTACGTTTCTATAGAAATATTTAAGAAAGTGGGCATAGCGGATTTAGGATGAACTAATTAGGTACTATTTTGTCATAAATGTTGTGTAGTGTGTCAGCCAGATGACAATGAATAAAATGATAAATAGCCTATAAATACAGCCTTGTAAGGAAAAAGACAAGTTAACAGTTACAGTCAGGTGGAAAAGTCCTCAAAAGAGACATAAACTTGGTAGAGGAGTAAATATTAGAAAATGATTAATTCCAAGAGGGCTAGAGACACCTTTACATGTTTATAAATCTGAATATGCATTATTTGACACAGACTCTGGGGCTCTTGTCTCTAAGCCAAACTTCTTTTTTTTTTTTAAATTATCTTTATTGGTACATTAAATATACACATCATGATTGCACTCCATAATGGGGATTTGTACCAGTATAAGACACAACTTAATTCTCATTTTTTCTCATAGCCCCACCCACCCTACCACCCCCCCATATATATAAAATTTGTTTCCTTATCTAAGCCAAACTTCTGCAGAACTCTAAATCCCTCTTTGAAAGAGGCTTGTATTTTACACAAATCTCACTGCTAAATAAATAAAGCAATATGCATATGTGCTTGATATACAGGCATGCAATATTGTTCGTAAGTCTTAACTTTCACTTAAATTAATTTTTTTTTTTTTTT